>CM076579.1:260772154-261073629 GCA_034641835.2 Pinus albicaulis
GTGTTGATATTGCAAAAATATGATGAGCTTAGTGGAAAGAATTCGCCTTCACTAAGTGGGCCCACAGGCTATTTTTGGCACAAAGCCTATTTTTAGACTATGTCTATTTTTAGACATATGGATCATGTTCTATGAGTTGCAGGATGCTATTTGTGGATGGTTGGTCAAGTTGGAAAAAATAGATGGACTTCTATTTTTAGACATATTGGGCGGAATCTATTTTTAGATTGCCAGTCTAAAAATAGATGTCGAATATTGTTAGCTATTAATAATATTTGGACTATAAACATTATCTTATTCTCTTGGAGCACTTCAGTTAAGTGCACAGATGTGGCACAGGAGCTGAAAGAAGGAATTACGCTATTCCTAAGGGTTAAGTGGAGCTACTGCGCATGGATACTTCTGCTGCTTCTGCTAGAACTCATGTGATAGAGTTTGGTGGAGTTACTGAGGAGTTAATGGAGTTGTGTTCAGTTTAACTAATCTAAACATAGTTGAGCTAGTTGTATTTAGTCTAACTGATTAATACACTAGTGAAGAGTGGTGTGAATTAATTATTAATTAATTCACTAATTATAAACTCATTAATGAACTAAAGAATACATCAGTTAACTTCAGTGCATGGACAGTTTCAATGGAGACCAGTGTAGAGATAGGTGAAAGAGCAAGTTAACTATCAGTTGTGACTATATTGTTGCATATTTGCAACAACCAGTGATTGGAGAAGCCAATGAAGATTGCGCAGTACAAGCCAGGTGGTTCAAAGTTATTTATGAGCCATCCTACAACATTTATTACACAATAGAGGTTGGCTATCAGGTGGTAGAGATTGGAGCATGTGTTTTGCTAGATCTAGCTTGATTAGTGTGTAGCAATTGGAGGTTGTGCTGAGAGCTTGTGAGGAGCTTTGTACAATGATTGTTACATGATATCTATGACATATAATATACAGATAGTTGGGGTTTTCATCTTTAAGCTTTCCCATGAAATACTGTGTTCATATGTGTGAATGTTTATGATTTTAATCAGTGCATGCAATTGATTTTATTTCCACATGTAATGATCAATGGTAGAAGAGATTCTGTATTGTGCATGAAGATAAAATAGTGTGTGATAAGAATAATCTCGGTGAATAATATATCATTTATTCAAATTTCTACATGGTATCAGAGTGATATTGATCCTTGGAGCAATTGCAAAACATTAAAGCGATTGAGTTTTGAGCTGGAGGAATTCGAATTTGTAGTAGTGTTTTCTTGGTGTCGAAGTTGAGATGTCTTTCAACGGATTTATATTGGAGTATGCCCTTGAGGGCAGCTCGAATTATATTGCATGGAAGGACAGGATGGAGGCGGTGCTGGATGACGATGGGTCAAAGGAGTTCATAGATGCAGAAATTCCAAAACCTACTTCTAGTGATGTTGTCGTACTTGACGCATGGAAAAAGAAGACAACAAAGTGTCGAAGGATTCTGTTGGAAGGTGTGAAGGATCACATAGTGTCCATACTTCATGTTAAGGCTTCTCCATTCTTGATGTGGAAAGATTTGACAGATTTATTTCAAAGCAAGAGCGACCAAAGGAAGTTGGCGCTCAAAGATAAACTCAGGAACATAAAATGGAGAAAGGCGACAGTATGCCCAAGTACCTCACGAAGTTCATCCAATGCAGGGATGAGCTAGGAAGTGTGGGGGTTATTGTTGATGACGAGGACTTGGTGATCTTGGCTCTCCTTGGGCTTCCGAAGATTTGGCATTCCTATCAGGATTCTGTCAATGATCAGGAGAAATTGCCAGGATGGGAGCGACTTTGGTCGGATCTTGTGCAAGAGGGATAAGGCGAAGTACCAGGGACAGATCTTCATCAAAGAACTCAGATGAAGAAAATTTTTCTTTGGCTACCAAAGCAAGGAAGGGGAAGAGCAAGAAGAATGCTTCTCAATCCGGTGTGAAAGGCAAGAAGCAGTACATGTCCAAGGTGAAGTGCTTTCACTATCACCAACACAAACATTACGCCACTAATTGTCCATAGAAGAAGAAAAATAAGCAGACTGCTAGATCTGCAGCTGGAGAGGCCTTAGCCTCGCAGTTTGAGTTGGATTTTTTGTTTATCGCATTCTTGGTCTCAAGTGTGATGGGTTCAATGTGGTTTCTTGACAGTGGTGCATCTTTTCACATGACAGGAGATCGAGATTTGTTTACTAATCTGGATGAGAAAGATCTTGGAGTGCACATCGAGATGGGCGAATAGATACAGTGCGACTGGTATCGGTACCATTTCCTTTGAGAGGGATTCTAGTAAACCCTTCGTATTGAAGGAAGTGATGCATGTTCTAGGATTGAAGAAGAATTTGATCTCTATGGAGATGTTAGAAGACAAGGGATATGATGTTGTCTTTAGTGAGCGAAAGGCTTTCCTACACAGTAAGGCAACTGGTGAGACCCGAAGGATAGGGGTTCAAGTTAAGAACCTTTATCAATTGCAGGTAGATAGCTGCACAGCAATGGTAGGCAAGGCAGAAGGAGTGGTGAGCCGTGATGATGGCGAGCTGTGGCACCAGAGATTGGGCCACCTTCACCATGGAGCTTTGAAGATACTACAACAGATTTCTACTCGGCTTCCTAAGGGTACTCTTGCGCAGTCAGATCAGTGCAAGGGATGTACCTTGGGAAAATTTGTGAAAGCCACCTTTCATGAGAAGGACAGTCGCGCCACGATGATCCTTGAGAGAATTCACACAGACGTGTGTGGACCTTTCTCAGTAGCTTCGATAGCAAAGCATAGGTACTATGTGATATTTGTTGATGATTTTTCTCAGAAGTGCTGGATCTTCTTCATGCAGAAGAAGAGCAAGACATACTCAAAGTTCTATGAGTTCAAGGCACTGGTTGAGAAAGAATCTGGAAAGTAGGTGAAGGCTCTTAGGAGCGACAATGGTGGTGAATTCATCTCTGGCGAATTCAAGGACTTTTGCAGCACAGAATGAATTTGAAGAGAGCTCATAGCACCTCATAACCCATAGCAAAATGGGGTTGCGGAGCGGAAGAATAGAACGATCGTGTGTGCTGCATGGGGGATGTTGCATGATCAGGACCTTCCCATACACTTGTGGGATGAGGCATGCAATACTGTAGTTTATGTACAAAACTGTTGTCCTCACAGGATACTTGGGATGAGTACACACGAGGAGGCGTTTTCTGGTAAGAAGCTTGATATTTCCCATTTGAGGATTTTTGGTTCACCTGTTTACATTCATGTGATGAAGCATACCAGGAAGAAGCTGGAGCCAACTGCAGAGGTTGGGATATTTGTGGGGTACACTGATACACCCCACAACTATCGTGTGTATTTTCCAGACAGTCACAAGACTGTTGTGCAACGGGATATCAAATTTCATGAGGAGAAAGCCATGAAGTGTTCACTTGAGAGGGAGCCACACTTGCATGCAGATGAGGAGCTATTAATTCCTAAGGATGAGTCTCTGGATGTGGATTATCCACAATAGGAGGTTCATGGAGTGGAAGAGACCACTCATGCAGCGCCAACCATCAGAGGGCAGAAGCGCACTACAAAAGCTAAGCGACTAGCTCAAGATGCAGAGAAGGTTGTAGGAGCACCTACATCACAGCGCAGACAGAGACAGTCACATGATCGGTATAATGGATACATGGCTCTTATGAGCAAGTGTATCATGACAGAGCCATCCTCTTTCGAGGAAGTTGTGGAGGATCCCGCATGGGTAGATGCCATGGTTGAAGAGTATGATTTGATTGTCAAAAACAATGCATGGGAGATTGTCCCAAGGCCGTAAGGGAAATCAGTGGTGGGTTCGAGATGGATCTACAAAGTGAAGCAAGAAGATGATGGGAGTGTGGAGAAGTAAAAGGCAAGATCTATTTCCCGAGTCTTTTCACAGATTGAGGGGATCGATTATGAGGAGACTTTTGCACCTGTCGCAAGGTATTCTTCCATACGGACAATTCTTGCTCTCTCATCGTAGATGGGGTGGCACATTCATCAGATGGATGTGAAGACTGCATTCCTCAACAGAGTCATTAAGGAGGAGGTGTACATAGAGTAGCCCGAAGGTTTCGAGATCTTCAGCAGCAAGTCGCATGTGTGGAGGCTCAAGAGAGTGTTGTATGGGTTGAAACAAGCACCTCGTGCTTGGTACACACGGATAGATAGTTATTTCACCAAACTTGGATTCTCCAAGAGTGAGGCAGATCTGAACCTATACCAGATAGTGGTGGAGGGTAAGTTGCTGATCATTGTACTTTATGTAGATGATTTTATTTTGACAAGTGATGAGCTGTTGATACTCTCATGCAAGGATGATCTTGCAAAAGAGTTTCAGATGAAGGACTTGGGCCTCCTTCATTATTTCCTGGGATTGGAAATTTGGCATCGCAGTGATGGACTATTTGTTTCTCAAGGCAAGTATGCCCAGGAGATACTGGAGAAGTTCAACATGCATGGCTGCAAGCCTGTTGATACTCCTCTTCCTGGTGGATGGAGGAAGGAGGATGCTACTTCGGCGGAGTTAGTGGATGCCATTGTTTATCGATAGTTGGTGGGGTCGCTTATGTATCTGGTCAATACACGACTCGACATATGCTATGTTGTTAACCAACTTTCACAAGCTATGGTTAAGCCTACCAAGATCCACTGGAAGACAGGCAAGCATGTATTGAGATATCTCAGAGGCACATCGGGATATGGATCATGGTATAGACAGGAGGATGAGTCGAGGTGGCATGGCTTCATGGATCAGTATAATCATATCAGAGATTGTGTGCAGCAGAAGATCATGTTACTTTCATACATTCCCACGAAGGGTCATGATGCTGATATCTTGACGAAGGCGCTCACCATGAGCAAATTCGAATACCATAGAGGCAGGATAGGGGTGGCAGATAATCCTTATCTTGTTGAGAGAGAGTGTTGAGATTGCAACAAGATGATGAGCTTAGTGGAAAGAAGTCGCCTTCACTAAGTGGGACCGCATACTATTTTTGGCGCAAAGTCTATTTTTAGACATATGGATCATGTTCTATGAGCTGTAGGATGCTATTTGTGGATGGTTAGTCAAGTTGAAAAAAATAGATGGACTTATATTTTTAGACATATTGGGTGGAATCTATTTTTTGATTGCCAGTCTTAAAATAGATATGTCGAATATTATTAGCTCTTAATAATATTTGGACTATAAAAATTATCTTATTCTCTTGGAGCACTTCAGTTAAGTGCACATATGTGGCACAAGAGTTGACAGAAGGAATTACGCTATTCCTAAGGGTTAAGTGGAGCTATTGCATGGATACTTCAGTTAGAACTCATGTGACAGAGTTTGGTGGAGTTGATTGAGGAGTTAATGGAGTTGTGTTTAGTTCAACTAATCTAAACATAGTTGAGCTAGTTGTATTTAGTCTAACTGATTAATACACTAGTGAAGAGTGGTGTGAATTAATTATTAATTAATTCACTAATTATAAACTCATTAATCAACTAAAGAATACACTGCTAACTGCATGACCAATGATGAGACCACAGAGACAGGCTCTTGAAAGGTGTTAACTCACGCCTTGTGACTATACTGTTGCATATTTACAACAACCAGTGATTGGAGAAGCCAATGAGGATTGCGCAGTACAATCCATGTGGTTCGAAGTTACTTAAGAGCCATCCTACAACATTGATTACACAATAGAGGCTGGCTATCAGGTGGCAGATATTGGAGCATGTGTTTTGCTAGATCTAGCTTAGTTAGTGTGTGGCAATTGGAGGTTGTGCTGAGAGCTTGTGAGGAGCTTTGTACAATGATTGTTACATGATCTCTATGAAATATAATATATAGATAGTTGGGGTTTTCAGCTTTAAGATTTCCCATGAAATATTGTGTTCATATGTGTGAATTTTTATGCTTTTAATGTGCGCATGCAATTGATTTTATTTCCGCATGTAATGATCAACGGTAGAAGAGATTCTGTATTGTGCATGAAGATAAAATAGTGTGTGATCAGGAGAATATTGGTGAATAATATATCAGTTATTCAAATTTCTACATCTTGGGTTTTTTTAATGAGTAATTAGGCTAAACTCCTTTGAGATTAGGCACAAAATTTTAAGCTACCTTCAGAGGATTTCTAAGCTCAATTTGGAGTTTAAAATAGTGCGCAACATAAATAGGTTTTTTTTAGAAATTTTGACAAGGTTTGGCTTGTTTTTTGGATATTTAAATAGGCCTGTTTTGACTAATTTTGAACTTATGACTGGAATTTTTCTTTAAAGGTCTTTAAAAACTGACAACAGGTTTGAATTTTTGTAATATTCCAAAATTTTCAAGCAGCAAATTGGATTATTAATTTTTGTTGATTTCATGTAGGAGATGAATAAAATGGGTAAAAGGCCCATGAGTAGGAATAATATCCTTCATAGTGTGAAAAGGATCAATGAAGCAGCTTAATTTTGCACCATCCAGTGTGAAAAGGGGCAAATGCATGAGGACAAGGTCAAGTTTGACCAAGTGAACAACGCTGCCTAAGAGGTGTAGCTTGCATGAGAAAACAACGCAGTTTGAGAGGGAGGAATATTCCTTGGGGAAGAAACCCTAATTTGTGGGGTCCATGGCAAAGAGGCATTCAATTGTATAAAAGGAGGAAGGGGTAGCCATAGTGAGATATCTTTGAGCATATGATTTTAGTCTGAAGACTATTTTGCATACTTCGGCTGTTCAACTGAGTTGCAGTGCTGCTTAGCACGAGGGATTCCTGTTTAGGATTTCCTCTCCTTCTTGAGAGGCCTCTTGAAGGATTACGCTTAATTTTCTCCACATCTTGGCTCAAAGCGAAAGCCATTATTCAGTCACTGTGTTATTTCTGCTGAAGTATAACGTAGCGTTCCTGGGTGTTGCAGTGCAGGGGTTCCACAACACCATTCCTTGTCTCATATTTCAGAGGAGGGAGTCTCTATTCCTCGGGAAGGTTATTAGGGAAGGTTTATGAGCTGATTTTCATATATTGGCATCAAGGCCAAGCATCTCCCATCATAGACAACACAGTCCAGCCTCCATACTGTGTTATTTCAGTGCACACTTGTAGTGAGGGGTTGCACCAACTTCTTGGAGGGCAAGATTTTCAGTGCCGAGATCAGCCTTGCATTGAGAGATCCATTGGAGGAGGTTTATTTAATATTGTACATCTTATTCAGCCATCTCCATGCTATTACATTTTTGAGTTGCAATTGCTGCCCAGCAACTCCAACATTTCTACATAATTGCCATTTGTACATGTATTCTAGCCAATCCTCTCGGGGATTGTTTTATTAGTGTTTTCAGGGGTTGAGAGCTTGCTCCCCCTCATTTCTTTGAGCTGAAATTGATATGTCATTCTATTATCATGTATTTTGTTTCAGTGTCTTCTATAAACTACGTTATTTTTTCCAGGGCTTTTCATATGCAGCAGTGCTCTTATATTTTCTTATATATGCTCTATTGAGGCTTCCATTGCCTAGTTGGAGTGATTGATTCCACCACATATTGTATACATTTTCTGCTATATAAAATATTTTTTGGCTATATCTCTCTTCATGTTTTCACAGCTATAAGAATAACGTTGTCATTCCATCATATGAGCTTACACTTGTTTCAGTCCCTCATCGGGCATTTTCAGGGGACATCTAGTAGTGGGAGATCTGTTTAACCACTCTAGAAGGATTTATTTGGAGCCATATCTTGGATTTAGGACTTAGATACATTGATATAAGGGATCCAGGTCCTGGTTTCAATTCCTGTAGCAGCCATTACTGGAAAATGCGTTTTCCAGACATGCCTTGCTAGCTGTTTGAGATTTGGAATATTATAGTGGTATCAAAGCTCCTTTCTTGGCTCATCCTGTGAGTCTAAGCCCAAGAAGATCAGAATATTGAAGAGGATGGGTTTTATCTCATCATATTTAATATCCATGAAGAACCTCCCAAAGGAGGATAAGCAAAAAGAAGAGGAAGAACCCTGCACTTCCTATTCTCATCAAGGAGACAAAGAAATAAGCAGGAAAGAGACTCCATATTTTGGAGAAGACAAAGAAAAAGGGGATAAGCTTACAAATATTCTTCCTAAATGTGTATATACGATTCATAAAGATTTCAAGGAGATCCGGAGGAAGATGTATGGAGAATCTCCTAGAGGGTTTGTACCAAAGGCAAACTCTAGATTTAAACATAAGGAGTGTGAGGAAGCAGCTACACACCATCTTGTACAGTGCAGTCACATGCCCAGGATTGCCAGAAGAGAAATGGAAAGAGTATAATAGGTTGCTAGGAGGGAAAAACTTAGTGATTTCTTAAGAGGGTATGAGTTTCAAACTCATAAATTTAGAGATCATCTCAGTTTTTCAGAGTTTTTCAAGATGAAGGTGAAGGAAATAGAGCAGAAGGATAGATTTAATCTATCTACCTTTGAAGGTTCACTTGTATGTTCAGCCAAATCTTGGGTGGAGAAGTTAAATACCTTCCTGAAGCAGCACCAAATGTCGGAGGATGAAGCCATCAAAGTTGCAGTGCTGCATTTTAGAGGTAAGGCTTATGCTTGGTGGATCTTTGAATCCTTTTCATTGAGAAATATAAACATTGCATCTTATGCTAGTTTCACTAAGGCATTAGTGGAAAAAATTGATAGAAGGGTTCATGAAACACATATGGTGGATAAAAAAAAGAAAACTAAAGCAAAACCCTTGCATGAAAACTTGCACCATACTTTGCTGGAAGAAAGGTTTTCATCTCACACCTTTGAGAAAAGGAGCATGAAGATCTCTTTTTCAAAAAGGGATCCAATCATTGGAGAGTTTCCCACTCATGTTGCAGAGATTGAGGGAAACAACACTGTTAGATCCGGGGTTGATCTAGCACCTCATGCAAAGGAAAGAGGAGCCCTTGCTCCAAATAGAGGGATGCTTGCATCTTTGCAAGGAAGTCCCCAGGATCTCATGTGTAGAGATCAAGGCACAACTCATGTTTTACCTGTGCCATTTTTTAGGAGGTGTGGAACCATGCAGATACAAGGAGAAGGTAGGGAGAATACCCAACATCATGAGATGAGGAGTACACACCCCTATTCATTTCTGGAGGTTGATTCACCTAAGAAGGTGATTGGATTGCGCAGTGGAAGCATGGAGAGCTTTCTCCATTCATCTATTCAATTATCTCTTGTTGAGGATGTCTCATTGCATGGAGACATTCTGTCAGGGATACCACTAGATTAGCAGAGGATGATGGATGCTTCACCAGTTGAAACACTGATCAGTGATTTCAAAGGATTGGGAACCTTGGGAGATCATTTTATAGTGTTGGGAGTCTTGGGTAGACTCAAGGAGAGAGGGAGCAATCCCTCAACATCATCGTTAACCACTTCCATTTCAGATTCTGCGCTATGGAAAAAGTAGCGGGGGAAGGATAGCAACCTTCCAACTTGCATCTTTGGCATGGGAGATGTCAGAGAGGAGGATTACCATATGACAGATGCTCTTCATGAGAGATCATCAGTGCTATCACTATGGAGGATAGATCCATATTGGAACTCCCAACTGTTGGTGGAGTATTCTAAGGATCTTTTCACTTGCATGATCTTGGCTGACCAGTTGCATGAGGAGGGATATTCAGTTAGACATGAGGTCATCTTTTATCATGGCATGATCTTCTTTCCTATAGCTTCCAAGATCAAGGAGAAGTTGTGACAAGTAGCACATATGGATTTCCTTTTCAGCCACACACATTCTTTGAGAGAATACCACACAATCATGGAGGGGTATTTTTGGATGGGCTTTGAGGAGGAGATATATCAGCATGTGAGCAGATGCTTAGACCAGATGGAGATGGAGGAGAGACATAACTCTTTTGAGCAGTTCTCAAAACCACCTATTTTCTCTTTGAGGATGAGAAGAGACTCACTTATGAGCCACTCCACTTGTATGAGCAGGAGGTATGGTAAGGGTATTCATTATTGTTTATGTGATTACTTGTATGATGTATGTATGCATCCCTTAATCAGACATGTGCAAGATGATGCTCCAAGGAGGGGCATTATTTTTTCTAAACCACATGGTTTAGATGAGGCCACAAACATGATTGATGTTCATTCCCTAGGAGGACTTGGGGAATAGATACATTATGGAGGACATGTTCATTGTACACCTTACATCATTCACTTCCTCCATACTGATGAGGAGATTAGAGTAGCAAGCAAGTGGTTGAGAGGCCACTTATTTTATCAATCTCTATTGAAGTTGAGGGTAAAGTTGCGTTGGTAGCACTTGAGGGACCATTGTCCTTCACATTTTTTGCATATGGCAGCAAGTATGATTCTAATTTTTGCTCCCTATGGCTCTATTTCTTTTGTTTTTATGAGGAGCATGTTTGGGAGAAAGACACATGGGATGGATGTGTCCTTTGAGGGAGAAATTCCTCACACTTTTTGCACCACATGTTCTAAGGGGAGCATGGGAGATTGTATGACCACCACAACAACACATTTGTGTCTTTATGAGAGGGGTCATATGATTGGATGGACTCCATATGATGGTGACTTCCAACTCATCATATATGGGAGGATTTGGGCCAGCTTGATTTGCAGCGTTGGGGAAAAGATATTTGGAGGTCTAGTCCTCATTTTTCCATTTGAGGATAAACTTATTCCAGCCCATGGACAACCAACACTCTACACTTATCATAAGTGGAGATATGGACAATGTGGGGTAGGCTACATTGTCTGCCATATGCAGATTTTCATCCCACCTACTTTTTCGGAGCCAAAGGTGGAGGACAGTTTTCAGGAGTTGCCTAGTTGGAAGATGACTCATTTTGCATGGATTATAGCTTGGGGATGGAAGATCCATATGGGAAAGATAGTTCCCATCCAATTTCAGATCCCATTCCTTAAGGGGACCTCTAGACATCACCTTGTCATCCTCTTGACTATTTCAATTTTACATGATAATAGCTTGATAGCTAACTTACATGCTGAGGAGGGGCAATGTAGAGGCTTGATTGATGAGATAAAATCACTTTCCTTGGAGGAGATCATCATACAGGGATGCTATAGGGAGAGGAGGAGAGAAATCAGTCTATCCTTGCACTTGCTTGAGGACAAAAAATCTTTGAGAGGGGAGGATTGTAATATTCCAAAATTATGCAGCAAATTGGAATATTAATTTTTGTTGATTTCACTTAGGAGGTGAATAAGATGGGTAAAATGCCCATGAGTAGGAATAATATCCTTCATAGTTTGAAAAGGATCAATGGACCAACTTAATTTTTCACCTTCTAGTGTGAAAAGGGGAAAATTCATGAGGACAAGGTCAAGTTTGACCAATTCAACAACACTGCCTAAGAGGTGTAGCTTACATGAGAAGACAATGCAGTTTTAGAGGGAGGAATATTACTTATGGAAGAAACCCTAATGTGTGGGGTCCATGGCAAAGAGGCATTCACTTGTATAAAAGGAGGAAGGGGCAGCCATAGTGAGATATCTTTGAGCATATGATTTTAGTCTGAAGACTATTTTGCATACTCCGGTTGTTCAGCTGAGTTGTAGTGCTGCTTAGCACGAGGGATTCCTATTTAGGATTTCCTCTCCTTCTTGAGAGGCCTCTTGAAGGATTGCACTTCATTTCCTCCAAATCTTGGTTCAAGGCCAAAGCCATTATTCAGTCACTGCGTTATTTCTGCTGAAGTATAACGTAGTGTTGTTGGGTTTTGCAGTGGAGGGGTTCCACAACACCATTCCTTGTCTCATATTTCAGAGGAGGGAGTCTCTATTCCTCGGGAAGGTTAGTAAGGAAGGTATCTAAGCTGATTTTCATATCTTGGAATCAAGGCCAAGCATATCCCATCATATACAATGCAATCCAACCTCCATACTGCATTATTTCAGCGCACACTTGCAGTGAGGGGTTGCACCAGCTTCTTGGAGGGCAAGATCTTTAGTGCCAGGATCAGCCTTGCATTGAAAGATCCATTGGAGGAAGTTTATTTCAGATTGTACATATTATTCAGCCATATCCATGCTATTACAGTTTTGAGTTGCTGCTGCTTCCCACCAACTCTGGAATTTCTGCAGAATTTCCATTTGTACATGTATTCTAGCCAATCCTCCCAGAGATTGTTGTATTAGTGTTTTCAGGGGTTGAGAGCTTGCTCCCCCTAATTTATTTGAGCTGATATTGATATATCATAATATTATCATGTATTTTGTTGCAGTCTCTTCTATAAAATACGTTATTTTAGCCATGGCTTTTCATATGCAGCAGTGCTCTTGTATTTTCTTGTATATGCTCTATTGAGGCTTCCATTGCCTAGTTGGAGTGATTGATTCCTCCACATATTGTATACATTTGCTGCTATATAACATATTTTTTGGCTACATCTCTCTTCATGTGTTCACAGCTATAAGAATAATTTTGTCATTCCATCATATGAGCTTACACTTGTTGCAGTCCCTCATCGGGCATTTCAGGGGACATCTAGTAGTGGGAGATCTGTTTAACCACTCTAGAAGGGTTTCTTTGGAGACATATCTTGGATTTAGGACTTAGATACGTTGATATAAAGGATCCAGGTCCTGGTTTCAATTCTTGTAGCATCCATTACTAGAAAATGCGTTTTCCCGTCATGCCTTGCTAGTTGTTCCAGATTTGGAATATTACAATTTTGGAGGAACACCTGTTATATGCAGGTACAGGTTTTGAGGATGTCTCTGAAGGTTCTTTGAATAGATTTGATGGTGTCTTTCAGATATCTGGAGCAATTCAAAGCTCCTAAGAAATATTCAATAGGTACAGGTGGAATTTTGTAGGTTTTTGGGAAATACAACAGTGAAAAATGCTCCTTCTCTGTGATTCCGAAGGGCGGATACAGTCAATAAGCGTTAAAAGAGATAAATGATAAAATTTTCAAGGTTTTTTAGGAAAATTAGGGTTAATCTGCAATAAATGGTGTTCAAGTCAATCAATGGTGGTTTTTTGGCTCAAAGGGTATAAAAATGCGAGTGGTTATCACGTTCATTTAGGTGGTAAGCAATTTTGGATGAAACGAACGCAATCCAATAAGAAAGAACCACGTGGAGGAGGGAGAAAGTATGATTACAACCCATTTCGCGTAGAAATGAGATGGTGCATATCGCGCAACTTTATTTGCGATTTGATTTCTCCATCATTGGATCATGAAGAACTCTTGCGAATGGTCAGGATCTAATCTGGAAATTTCATCGAGATTTGGGAGTTGGGTCTCAGGTCTAATATATGTGACGGGGTCAGTTATAAAATTTATGAGAATGTATTTATTAAATTTTAAGCCTAAATATTATATGATAGGCGAGGGGGTAAGATTTATATGTTTCCAATTGAAACATTTACTATATATTTCAACACAGGCGTGGGTTTATTATACAATTTTTAAACATTTGACAGTTGTTTAATAACGATAGGGTGCGGCGAATATTTTAATGATATGTTTTAAACCAATGGGAATAAGGGCGGGGATTATTTCATCATGTGGAGTATTTAAACATTGGTTAAAACTTAAATATTGGGTTTGTGGGTTATTTAAAACAAAAGGTTTTAATACTATACGAGAGGGTGTAGTTTAGGGAGTTAATAAATAAGTTAGAAATTAATATGAAAAAGGGGTAATGTATGATATGAATAAAAATACATGTTTTAACACTAAGTAAATTGTAAATTAAAGCATAGTTTTTCTTTGTTGTATTTTTCACACTTTAACTTAGGATAAATGCATTTTATGGGTTTTTGAATGTTTTTTGAATGGAAATGAAATTAGTTATTTAGGGTTTTACTTTTACTAAGTAAAAATTGTTTTTTTTACTTATGAAAAATTGGTTATGATTAATGCATGAGGGGTAAATGTTGATGAATGTGGGTTTTATGTAGGAATTCAATATTTTTAACCAATCAGTCATCATGCCTTGGGTCTAGTGCCAACAGAAGTGAGAGAAATGCTCTGAGCCTTTTTAACTGATAGTTTAGAATACTGAATAATTGTAGGGGAGGGGAAATTAGTGATTTTTTCTCGAGGATGCTTTATTACATGCTTGCACAACTGCTTTCTACCTACCCATCTTTATTTCTAACATGTTTTACTTCATTTTTATGGGTGCATTTAGGCTTGCAACGCTAAATCAATTTTTCTTTCAAAACATAAAAAATATCTAAGTATAACTTTATTTCATCCGAGGTCTTAGATTAAACAGTTGAGCTCCTCATTTATTTTCTATCTTATCTACTGATTTGTCAAGTTTATACTGTTTGGAATATCTTTTTTCTCTATCTAAAACATGAAATTCAAAGCATAAAAAGTTAAGATTAAATTGTTTAACTGATCATGGATTATGGCATTTATTGACAATCTGCACATAATCATTATTCTTGCAGTAAAAGTAAATAATAGTGGCATTTGGACTTGCTCACTTTCAGGTCTTATTTTTCTCTCTTTTTTCTTTTGGGGTCTATTTTTTCTAGGTCCTTTGATATTTCTTTTAGGACTTTTACCCTCTTTTCACTTTTTATTATTTTTCATTTTTCAAAATATGGGAAAACAACTTGCAGAAAGCAAGGTATGTACATATTTACAAGACTATCATATTCAATTCAAAAATTATGAACCCTATTATTATAGGACCCTAACAAGTGGCATATTCTCGAAATATTCCCTTTTCTCAAATCCAATCAAATTTTGACATGTGGCTATTTCTGGGCTGTTTGATGGTTTGTACGAGTTTTTAGGAGGCTTGCTAGATGGGTGACATGTGGCGAGCCTGAAGGCTGCCACATGTTCCATGGACCGTTGACCAAAATTTTTTGAGGTCCGGGGGGTTCGACCCTGCAACCTCTGACACACCTGCAGAAGACCTTAACCATCTCCTCTACGCATTATTTCTTACCATATTAGGGCACCAGAACTATTTAAAGTTTATAACTTATGCAAATGGGGGGGGAGGGGGGGGGGTATTGCTGGCAGTCCCAACCCACCGACAAACCCATTGAAGATGGTCACATGCTATAGTTTCTTAAACCAAAACATATCACATAGCCCGACGGTTCTGTAACTGTGACATTAAACTACTCCGACAACCCATTCACATGTGAATCCGCATGGTTAGAACCTTCCACCATCCGTCTTAATCTTGAAACTTATCACAAAATTCAATGCATTGTCATATGACTCAAAAATCATGGTCAGGTGCGATAGTTAAGCCAGAAGTTAAGGTAAACTCTGAAATTAACTCCAATTCAAAAAGTAAACTTAGGGTTTCAACTGAAGTTCCGCCTAACATTTATGGTAACCGGGGTTTCGGGGGTTCGCATGTGGCCACCCCCACCCATTAACGGTTAAATTTAATGGTTAAGATGGCAGAGTTAATAGTGCACCACCAGAATTGGGATAATTTGCTATTTCTAACCACATACAGGGGCAATTCTCCAGTTCTAGTGGAGTTTTTGTAGAATTAATTGAAAAAAAACTTTGGGAGGTTAATTTTCGACCAATTTGGGTGAAAAAAGAGTCTATCTGGACTGATTTGAGCATTCTATAGCCACTGGTGCAGATAAAACATCCATTAGAGGCTTCTAAACACATGTATTTGCAAATTTCAAAATAATAAAAAAGAGCAACATGTCATTGGGAGCTGGACCAACAGATGTAGCCTAGAAGGGGTGAACTGCTTCATCATGCCTGATGTGTAAAACTTATCTGTGATGTTATTACTCTGTTATACACTGGTTTTCAGCGTTATTTCGGCTTATTTTCATGCTTAAAACTCAAAAATTCATCTATGTTTCATGGTTAAAAAACTCATTCCTTAAGCAAACAAATGGAGACAAATTATACATTTTTTTATTACTGAAATAAAACTTAGCACAAAATACTAATAAACTCCTTTTAGATCATTATATTACAACACACTTTTATATAGAATGCTCCAAACTATTTAACAGCATGGTGGAGACATGATCTTAACTCAACCCAACATGATCACTCAATTATAGCTATGGGAATGTAATGCAACCCCTCTAAGTCTTTCCATTATTTGAATTCTCAAATGCTCATCCAACTCGGAAATTATACTACTCATCCAACTGAAAAAATCTAGAATACGGATGCCTAAACCATCTAAACAATATCCGACAGTAATTAGTTAGAACCGTTTATTCCTGAATACAAACCAATTGACACGTTAGATTCTCCTACCCTCAAAACAAAAACTTTACAATATCTAATTAAAAATGTAATTACACATTCAAAATAAGTAATGGTGGGTGCCTTTTGTCCCAATCATACAAGTGAAAGAAATTTTTGAAGATATGAATGCGTACAAAAGAGTCAACGAGAAAATAGCTCAGAATAAAATCATTCTGCTACAGTTGGTTAGTAGGAAGAATATACATCCATAGTTATTTTCATCCCCTGTAAAATTTCAACTCTTGCCAACTATAATTGGCTATTCACTCGATCCACTTGATATGGTCACAAATTCTTGATGCTTCCAGATAACTTCCTGCTTCTCTTCAATTTCTCTTGCATTTGCTTCATCCTCCTGGAATTTTATCTAACCTTCCTTAAAAAAATAAATTAATCCATATCTATTGATCTGAAAGGGCTCTATTAGTTTTTTTGTGCTAAGTGTCTTTTATGTTTATAAACATGTGCATACTTGTCTCATTAGTTTTCTTAAGGATTGATGATTTTAACCATGAATTGTAGATGATTTTAGTGAATTAGAAGCATGAAATAAGCACAAAACGCACTGAAAAATAGTAAAAAATAGAGAAATAAGTCACCACATAACATTTACATAGCAGGCATGATGAAGGAGTTCACCCCTCCTGGGCTACATTTGCTGGTCTTGCTCCCAATGGAATGTTCATGTTTCATTATGCACAAAATTTTGAAAAATACATGTATTTACAGTCTAATGGTTGTTTACTCTGCACCAATGGCTCCAGAATGCTCCAATTAGTCTAGAATGTCTCTTCATCCACTCAGAATGGGAAAAATTTGAGTCTCCAACTCATTTTCCCAGTAACACCTACAAAAGCTCCACTAATTGTGGAGGACACCACTTAACTGTAGTTAGTTTGGAAATTTCCACCACATAAAACACGCCTCCAAACCTACCGCCAATCCTAACTGTGGAATTTATAGTTGCGTCTGGGGGTGGCCACATGACAACCTCCATACCCCATGGTTACCGCTTACAGTGGAGTGGAACTCCGCTTAAACCTCGGGACAATGTTCCCATACTCCGGGTTGAATGGATGGTTAGCGCAACAGCGCGGAAGGCATTAACAAGCAGTCGCATGTGATATGTGTAACATTAATGTTGCGGAAACTTCGGGAGTTAGTCGGAGGTTGCAATTTAATTTCATGGTTTTCATTGAAATGTCATGTGACAACACGACATAAACTTTGCAGAGTTGTAATAACTTTTGACAGACGGTTGTGACATTGATCACCACTATGGAACCACTGGCGAGTTGGGACCATCGGCGGTTCCAACCGCACATTGTCATTTTCATTGAACGTTAAATATAACTCGACCACTAATATGGTTAAGTAAAAATGTAGTGTAGGTGATTAAGATGTGTGGTTTCTCTACCAGAGGCCACGAGGTCGAGCCCTATGGAACTCTAGAAAATTTTAATACACCACGTGGGGGACACGTGGTGGCCTTAGGGTTGGCCACGTGTTACCCCCTGATTGGCTCTCATACCATAACGTACAACCCATCCAACAAACCATATCATGCCACTTGTTAGCCTAGGATTGGTTATGAGGAAAGGAATATTCCTCAAAATATTCCCTTTGCTAAATGTGCACCCTCCCTACGGACTGGACATCCTAGTCAACCCTGTCGCAAAATTTAGCTCTTTGGGAATTTGATCAGAACACGATATCTCCCTCATACGGCATTAGTTTTTTAAACCATTCATGGTGCTAGAATAAGGAAGGCGAGATACACACAACCATTCTAGTTTCAACCCAATCCTATAACTTTGAATTTTGAGCAAAATTTATGAACTCATGATCACTCCTTCCCATTGGGAAGCTTTTGGACCCCAAAAGACTTGATTACTTGTTAAGTATATGAGGGTACAACTCCCTCACCTTTCCAACCTCCATCCAATTTTCCTTGCTTGGTTTAGTGCCTTTGATCCCAACTCAAGGTAGTCAACACTTCCCCTCTTGGATGCTCTTTTCCTCATGTCAAGAATTGTATCTTCCTTGAGCTCATCCAGAAATTCTAGCGAGAAATCTTCAACAGAAGGAAGTTGAACATCACTTCCTTGATCATCGATCAAAGGTGGCTCATACAAATGCAAGTTTAAAACATTAACAAGTGAATAAATTTTCATATATGAAGGCAAGTCAAGTTGAAATGTATTATTACCAACTTGCTTTATGATCTTGAATGGACCATATCGAATAGGTTTGATATTTTTACCTTCCCCTTGCATCCTTTCTTTTCTAATGTGCACCTATACCTCATCTCCCTCTTGAAACTTATGATCAACTCTACGTTTTTCATGCCTCTCTTTGTATTTTATTTGAATTTTCTCAAGTTTTTCTTGAAATTTTTGATGTATAATCTGATTTTTCTGAATGAAATTTCGAGCCTAGTCAATATCACTATGGCCATCAATTGCAACATCCTTCCTAAAGATGAATTATAGTCGCGATTTTGGAAAATACCCATACCATACTTCAAAAGGAGATGTTTGAGTTGAAGAGTGCTTTGCCCAGTTGTAAGTGTGTTGAATGTAATGTAGTTGTTCATCCCACAACTTAGGATGTTTGTTGCAATATCCTCTCAATAGATGCACAATGGTTCTATTCACCACCTCGTTTTGTACATCAGTTTGCGGATGAAAAGAAATACTCTTCTTCAACTTTGTGTCCATCATACTCCATAGATTGCACCAAAAATTCCCAATGAACTTGGAATCCCTGGAATCGCTGTCATCCAAAATGAACCCATACATGTTGAAAATAAAGTTCAGCAGTTTGTTCAGTAGTAATGGTTTTCTTACATGGCATAAGTATACACATTTTACTGAATCTATCCACAAATACATAAAGATAATCATGTTGTTTTCTTGACATAGGTATACCTCCAACAAAGTCCATGGAGACACTCTCCCATGGCCTTGATGGTACTGGTAGTGGTGTGTACAACCCAAGATTCCTATTACTAGCCTTACTTGTTGCACAGATAGAACAACCTCTTATAAAACACAACACACTATCTATCATGTGAGGCCAATAGCAATACCTATGAAGATGCACCACTGTTTTTCTTACCCCAAAGTGTCCAACAATAAGATATGAATGAGCTTGTCTCATGACACTTAGCCTCTCTCCTTGAGGTATACATAGCTTGCCCAAATGAAACAAAAAATTGTTATGCATGTGATAATATTCTTCTTCAACTTGATTCCCTTCACTCAAACTAGCATAAACATATTGATAATCAACATCATGTGCATATTGTTCTATGTAACTCTCATGTACAATATAATAATATTTGAGTAAAGTAGATGCACTAATGATTTTCCTTGAAAGCATATCAACAAATTTATTGAAAATACCTTTCTTGTACCTTATAACCAAGTGAAACTATTGAAGAAATCCAATCCACCTAAAATGTCTTAATTGATGAAATTTTGTTTATGACTGCAAGTAATTTAATGGTTGGTATCAGTATGAACAATCGTCTCTTTACCCATCAAGTAGTTTTTCCACTTCTTGATGCTTTGTACGAACACATATAGTTCTTTGTCATATGTAGGATAAGTTTTCACAGCACCATTAAAGGTTTCAAAATGAAAAACGATAGGCTTACCATGCCACAAAAGAACTATGCCCATGGCATAATCACTAGCATCAACTTGTATCTCAAATGGCTGTCTCAAATTTGGTAATGCAAGGGCTAGAGCTGAACTGATATTGTCTTTTAAAGCTTCAAAAGCTTGCTATTGTTTGCCTCCCCTTTGGAATCCTTTCTTCACACTTGTCACTGCATGCATAGGAGTTGTGATGGTAGAAAAGTTAGCAATAAAATTTCTCCAATACTAAGGTGAACCTAATAAATGTCTTACCTCGGTTACTGTTTTGGGTGTGGGTCAATTCACAATGGCTTCCACTTTAGAAGGATAAATTCTCAACTCTCCTCCTCCTACAATGTGTCCCAAATAAACCAAAGAAGTCTTTCCAAACTCACACTTTGACATCTTAAGAAAAAAATTCTCTTTCTTCAAAACATCAAGCTGCACTCTATTCACATGCAAGACATGTTCTTCTTTTATTTTGCTGAAAATAAATATGTCATCTAAGTACACAATCACAAATTCATCAAGGAATGGACGCAAAAAACTATCCATAACATGCATGAACGTTGTCAATGCATTACACAAACCAAATGGCATAACTAACCACTCAAAGAGTCCTTGTTTGGTTTTGAACGTAGTTTTCCATATTTCACTTTCTACAATTCTTACTTGATTATATTTACTTCGTAAATCTAACTTACTGAAAAAAATAATAATAATAAATAAATAAATAATAAATAAATAAATTATTCTTTCAGTTGATCAAGCAAATCATCTATCCTTGGGAGTGGGTATTGATTCTTTACCATTATCTTGTTCAAATCTTTGAAGTCTACACACATGCACCAAGTCCCATCTTTCTTTGGAATCAAGACTATGGGTGAACCGAAAGGCGAGGTGCTTGGACTTATGATTCCTTTTTCCAACATCTCTTTTATTTGCCTCTTTATTTCAGCCTTCTCCATTATCTACATGTGATACATATTGATTTTTGTAAGAGGACAATCTTGCTGCAGTTGAATCTCATGTTGAATCTCTATTTTTGGATGCAATCTTGTTGGCTCCTGAAACATCTCATGATGTGGATTAACTACATTATATAAATCTGATTTCAACTTAGGATCACAACCCTCAAATGATTCATGATTATCATCAGATTTAGGCTTTTAGAAGAAAAAAATTCTTACTTGAATTTACCAACCTCTTTACCTGTCCAACATTTACCATAGAAATGTTTGTCTTCTTGCGATGTGCTATAACAATGTACTTCTTGCCTTCTTTGAATAAATGGTATTTTTTCTCATGGCAATGAAAGATTGATTTCTTGTCATACAAGTAAGGAATCCCCAACACAATGCCTATTATGTCAAGAGGAACCACATATAATTCAACTGTGTCAACAAAATGTGCAATGATTGCAAACCACAATATGTGTTTCTTTGAAACCTGTAAATTTGCATCGTTACAAATCCAACCAAGTGGATATGGTTTTGGATGGGGTATGGTGTCAAGGTTAAGTTTCTTGACCAACTCTTCAGATATTAATTTTTCTTGTGACCCACTGTCTAACAATGTGTCAATCTTGGTATGTTTGAATATGACTCTCACATGAAACAATTCAATTATTTATTCTTCATTTGGAGCATGTATATGATAGTTTGATGTACTAGTACTGGGTTTAATTTCAATTTATTTTCCCTTCATGTTATTCGATCCCATGGCTTTAATCTTAGATTCATCACTGGAATCCTCTCCTAAATCATGTTGAGTTGTAGCTACAGTTTTCGGTTTCCCTTTGTTATTGTATTTCTTGGGCCTCATTTTAGGATGTAATTTCCAACAATGAGTTTCATCATGGTCTTATTTTGAACAATGTTTACAAACCAAATTTTCTCCCTCTTTCTTAACAGATGCATTCTTTTTTATTTTACCTTTTGAGGTCTTCTCTTTGTTTTTACCCTTAAAAGGTTTCTTTCTACCCTTTTCAGAAATGTTTTCCCCTCTAGCTTCTAGATGTGTGGCCTGAACGCATACTTTATCTAGACTTATGGGGTTAAACATGAAAATAGTATGTTTTAGGTAGATATGTAAGCCTCTTGTGTACTTGAGCAAAGTATCTTGGCTCTGCAAATCTACCCCTAATAAGAGAGCTCTTCTCCTAAATTCTTGGGTGTATTCTTGCACATTCTATCCCTTCAATTGCCTAAAGTTTTTCCAATTCATTATGGCTTTCTGCATATGAGCTAATGGATAAAACTATTAGGAATTTTACTGCAGAAATAAAATATTTACCGAGAGGAATAATAATCATGAAAAAGAACCAGCAAAAAAACATTAACATAAACCAAGAATGTTTATCCGGGAAAACCCCAAACACCGGGGAAAAACCCAACCAATGAAATTTCATTAACCATTGGCCAAAACCCTGGCCAATCTGGCTAAGCGAGCCTTCACCACTCACCTCCAATCTTGCATTACAATGAAGTATTCCCAGCCTCTTATAGGCTCCATTACATGCAATACCATGGGCTAAAACCATGGGTGCACAATACCATGTCCCCCAAAACCACTACTATATACCCTAGTCAACATTGACTCTATCCCGAGTCAAGTTTACCTAAAAAAAAATATTGTTTTATTTTAGTAATGAAATCAGTCCATGATAGAATAATCTTACCGTGCTTCTTGGTCTCCTCCTTTGTCTCGGCTTCCCACAAAACAAGTGCTTCACCTTCCATTCTCAATGAAGCTAATTGGATTTTGGTATCATCATCTTAAAGGTTATGGATTCTCAAATAGACCTCCAATTGCCTAATCCAATTATCAATCTTTTCTGCATTGAATTCACCATTAAACATTGGCAATTCAAACTTAACATCAAGTTTTAAAAAATGACTTTTACCAGTGTTCTTTGACTTGTGTGGCTGATGTACTGAAGATGAAGTAGAGGATGATGATGATGAGGGTGAGGATGACGGCTCTCCATTGCCTCCATTTCCTCCCATTAGGGTAATTTTGAGGTCTAAAATGGGCCTCCTAAGGAAATTATAAAATAGTGGTGGAAATAATAAAATAAGATTTGATGACATTATCCAATTTTAGAGGGAAAAAAGAAAAAACTACTTTTTCAACTCATATTTTCAACTTATCTCCCATTTTTTTTACTCAAATTTCAAGCGAGAGTACTCGTTGAATGAAAAATTTAATTCCTCATTCAGGGAGTACCCATGTTGCATACTTTTGATGGACCTTCCTACACGACAAATGAGAAATACATGAAAAAATGTGATTGAAATAATGTTTTTTCATGTATTTCTCACTTTTCGCATAGCAGGGTCCATCGAAAGTATGCAACATGGGTACTCCTCGGATGAGGAATTAAATTTTTTTGTACAAAGAGTAATCCCACTCGAAAT
The DNA here is from genome assembly GCA_034641835.2 of Pinus albicaulis. Taxonomy (NCBI): domain Eukaryota; kingdom Viridiplantae; phylum Streptophyta; class Pinopsida; order Pinales; family Pinaceae; genus Pinus; species Pinus albicaulis. Next base: position 260,795,462 of record CM076579.1, read on the forward strand.
TTGAGTAAAAAAATTGGGAGATAAGTTGAAAATACGAGATGAAAAAATAGTTTTATTATTTTATTATTTTTTAATCATTTTACCCTTTTACTTAAAAAATGGTGAATCATCCCCCATGGTTGACATCACCATCTTGAATCTTATTGGTTCTTATAAAGTTTATTTTGGTTGTACATTTTTCTTAGGAGGCCCATTTTAGACCTCAAAATTCCCCTAATGATTGCCCTTCTTTGAGTTATCTTCATCATTATGACCTCCCGAAGATCCTTATCCTTACTTGTAAATTTTGGATCCTTCCCCTTCTAGTCTCTCATTCCTTTATTGATAAAACATTCTAACCATCCTAGTCATGTCAAGGAATTCTTTATTGAACACTCCTTCTTCCTCTTTTGGATCAACTTCTTGATGGATTTCTCCTTCCTCTCTGGAGGCATGCTTAATGTATCTTCTGCTTATTTAGGAGGTCAACTAGGTGGTGGAGATTGTGGAAATATTCCTCTCCTTTTCTTTGGATCTTCTTGAGACCCTTCTTCTCCCACCAATTTTCCTTCTCCTCTCTTTAGTTTGAGCCTTGTAAGCATCTAAAACTTGCAAATAGTTAAATAATTATTTGCACAAAACAACACTAGAGAATAAACTTGGCTCTGATACCAATCTAATATGAAAATACTGTATTAGTTTTGTTATGCTAAGTGTCTTTTCATTTTATAAACATGTGCATACTTCTCTCATTATTTTGCTTAAGTATTGAGGATTTTAATCATGAATTGTAGATGATTTTAGTGAATTAGAAGCATGAAATAAGCACAAAATACACTGAAAAGCAGTGCAAAATAGAGAAATAAGTCAGCCCATAACATTTACACGGCAGGCATGATGAAGCGGTTCACCCCTCCCGAGCTACATCTGATTGTACAACTCCGAATGGCATGTCCATCTTTCATTATGCTTAAATTTTTTCAAAATACATGTAGTTACAAACCTCTAATGGTTGTTTTCTCTACACCAATGGGTCCAGAATGCTGCAATTAGCCTATAATGACCCTTCCTCCACTCAGAATGGGCGAAAATTGAGTCTCCAACCCATTTTCCCAGTAACACCTATAAAAGCTCCACTAATTGTGGAGGACTCCACTTAATTGCAGTTAGTTTGGCAATTTCCACCACATAAAATGCACCTCCAAATCTCTCGCCAATCCTAACCATGGAATTTAAATTTTCAGTTGGGGGTGGCCACATGCCAACCCCCAGACCCTGTGGTTACCGCTTAAAGCTCGGGATAAGGTTCCCATACTTTGGGTTGAATGGGTGGTTAGTACAACTGCGTGGAAGGCATTAACAAGCAGTCACATGTGATATGTGTAACATTAATGTTGCGGAAACTCCGGGAGTTAGCTAGCGGTTGCCGTTTAATGTCACGGTTTTCGTTGCAATGTCATGTGATAACACGACATAAACTTTGCAGAGTTGTAATAAATGTTGACCAACGGTTGTGACATTTGTTTTGATATCCACCACTATGGAATCACTGGCAGGTTTGGACTGCCAGCAGTTCCAACCTCCCAATGCGATTTTCATTGAACTTTAAATATATCTCGACCAATAATATGGTTAAGTAACAATGTAGTGTGGACGGTTAAGATCCGTGGTTGCTTTACCGGAGGTCGCGAGGTCGAGCCCTGCGGACCTCCATAAAATTTTAATGCACCACATGGGGGCCATGTGGCGGCCTCAGGTTTGGCCACGTGTCAACCCTGATTGGATCTCATATCATAACATAAAAACCATCCAAAAAACCATATCATGCCACTTGTCAACCTAGGATTGGTTCTGAGGAAAGGAATATTCCTCAGAATATTCTTGTCATTGACTGTGCACCCTCCATGTTGACTAGGCATCCTAGTCAACCCTATTGCAAAATTTGGTTGTTTGGGAATTTGATCAGAATGCGATATCTACCTCGTACGACATCGATTTTTTGAACCATTCACGGCACTAGAATTAGGAAGACAGGATCTACACAACCATCCTGGTTTCAACCCAATCTTGTAACTTTCAAATTTGAGCAAACTTTATGAACTCCTGATCATCTATGAACATATTTCTTACATTCATTGTATGACCATGCACTTCCTGATGCTAGTGAAATTTTGTAATCTTCTCTAATGCTTCAAAAATGAGAGGAAGGATAACATTTAAATTTTCAGCCACCAAGTTGACAATGTGATCATTGCTCTAGAAGAAAATATCTCACTCTGCCACCTACCAATTTTACATGTTAGCAACTAATAAATTAGCCAAACAAACCTTATAAAGTTTTTGAATGATTTTAAACTTCACTAACAATTATCTTAAATTTCTACAAGAGAACTTTGCAAACAACTAAAGGACTTGACCAATTGTCAATATCTTAGAAAAACAAACATGGGATAGAAAAAAATTCTCTAGCGAGCTAGAAATGGTATGTGAAGCTAACACTTGTGGCTCTGAACTATTAGTTGACCAGAAAGCATAGATGGATTGGAAAATTAAAAGGGGAGGATGTTAAGGAGACAAGAACTTACCACCTAGATCCTTGAGAAAATAAAATAAAAATTGTTGTGTACCTGTAGTTGCAATTTTATTTTTAACTTAGTAAATCTTCAAAATGAATGTGAAGTAAATAAAATATAAAATCTTGTATAGTTTTAACCATATTGAATCAATAAAACACCACCTATGAAAGAAAATATACAATAATGACAATAAAAAATAGGAATGCTTCAAAAATGGAATTTGAAAATTCAACTACAAACTTGGAAGTGCGAGTAATTGAGGCAATGGCCTATCTGCTGAAACAGAGGTACCATGAAAGCCTATAATTCGGAAGATTTTGTAATTTATAGAAATTCCTCTAGTTCTCCCAGGAACACAAATTCCTTTTGGTTTTTTGTGACAGACAAATACCTTAGTAGACCCCTCATAACAGTATCCACTAACGTGAAATAATTTTCCACAAACTAAGTGATACAAAATGATAGTTGTTGATGATAGAGAGGAACGAATTTAGGATTTTGCAAAGGAAAATAATATTTGCTCAAAAAGAGTTTATGTTCCTATGATAGAGGTAATGCAAAACCATTTATTATGATATCCAGAATTTCCAACAACTCACTAATTCCATTGTGTCTCTCAATTTCATAATTAAATCGATAGAATATTTTGTTAATTGATTTCCATATAAAAGGTCGATGCATCATATATCTTCCATAAATGAGATAAGATATAGTCCTCACATATACTCTCTCTCTCTAGGGTCTTCAGAATCAAATAGGTCAAGAAATCGTTGTACAAAGAAGCGATCTATATACCTCTTCGATAATATGGGATATGTATCTACATAAATTATATATCCCAACAAGAGTTCATACACTATCTACAAATGTGGCCATGAAAGATCCATATAGGGTCTTCTTCTTCCCGACAAAATTTTTCTAATCCTATACTTTCATAGCAAGTTGGAAGCAAGGAACGAAAAAACATTGAAGCAAACATTTTGGCAATCTCCCCCTGAACTCTTTTTATGAGTGTTCCCACTCCATACTGATTATAGTCAACAAGATCCAGTGAGGTTTGTTACTTGATCTCTTTCTCTACAATATTATCTTTAGGGTTTGAGAAATCATATTGGAGACAGGAAATATTAAATTATTTAATCAAGAGATATTATCTTTCAAACCAAGGAACATCTCTCAACAATGGTAAATTTGCGGTGGGGATTAGACTACCATTGGTAGAATGATCAGATTGAACATTAATCACATCATTCTCTTTGATTGGAGATGTCAACAGGGCAACTACAGAGTGCAGTTCCATAATAGAAGGCTTTCTCCTTGGGTCATGATTTATGGCTTTTGGAAACTCTAGTCCACCAACTGATGGTTGTCTAGCATCATCATTCAAACATTTTAAACTATTTTTCACAGGTGAAACTTCTTGATTTATGGATGCAGATGAAGGCACATCCATTGCTTTCACTGGTGGTGGTGTTGTTATAGATGTTCCATTTCTATTGAACTTCGAGGGCTTGCAGTACAATCGCCTTCCCATTAGTTTGGAAAACATGTATGGAGAAGCCTGAGGAACTTGTTTCTTTGTTCCAAAATTGACTCCTTGAAACCATTCACAAGCTGAAAAATCTCAGCTCAAAAGCACATACCACTAGACACAATCTTCAGCAACAAGCTTTACTCACTGATCATTATATGGTATTTGTGTTTCCTCAGATGTAGACACAAGGATATTTCTCCTCATTTGCAAGTCACTGCTTGTTTCTCTGTCTCGTGTATCCTTAGAACCAATTTACACGTATACAAATTTCACTAAAAAGAATACTTCAATAGAAAATTACCATTTCCAAGTCTAATACACTAATAATTATAGGTATTTTCTACAATCATGAGAGCCTGAGATTATGTAAACATACAGATAAACATGAATTAAAAATTGGAGAGTTTAGAGTGAACAGAATTATGTTTCATACAGTATCCCTGCAATACATATGTGGGTACTCACCCTTACATGAGCCCCGAGATTCAAACGTTAATTGAATCTCTTGGGGTCATCATCAACCAACCCTATTTCTCATTTTAAATAAAAAAATTCAAATGATATATTTTCTTCACCATTAGTGCAAAAGGAGCCACCAAAAATAAAGGATCATCATGCCTATATTAGGGATTTTTTCTTTGTTTCCTTGAACGTTTGTGTTGAGGGTAGGAAAGTATTGTATACAAGGTGTACTCTATGACATTTAGCTAGTGCTTCACTTTCTACTATTTTTCTAGGTCAAATGATCAGTTAAACATTTTTATCATTATATGTTTATGATATGTATGGATTGTAAAATGAATGAGTGGGCATGTCTTTGTACAATGCTTTAGCATGAAGTATTTCATAGAAAAATTCTTTCCAGTTTCATCTTAAACTTTCCACATTTCCATCAATAAACAATACCCTGGATGCATGCTCAAGAGTACATACATTTAATATTATTTTTCCATTGTCTAAGATCTTCTTTTGCACACTTCTTGACATGAGACCAAATCATGTAATAAAAAACTACCAATAAAAAACTATCCTTTTATGTACTAGTGATTTCACCTTACTATACAAGTTAGAGAGGATGGGTCTGACCTACGTGAGGCCCGCATTCAGTAGTTGATCCTAAAATTGATCTAGCTTGGCTGAGAATTTTGGATCTAGTACCATAATGTGCCCTTCAAACTCACTCGTGGATTGTTTCGATGCAATAGATTACAAACCTGACTCAAACTCATACTCAATCACAAACCTTATTATTTCCTAAAATATAAGTTAATGGTTATATCTATTTTATTATTTTCTATTATTTTTTATGTGCGAGGAGTTTCCAGAATCCCAATATTGATTTTGTTTTACATGAAAAAACTAGCATGTGCTTGTTCCAGGTGGTTGTTTATATTTTTTGAAATTGTGTCCATGTGGAAGCTCTCCTGTGATGTATTTTACAATTTTCCTTGTGAACAAGTGTTGAAGAACTATGTTTACACTGTAGGTTATGCTCTAATTCATTGTAATTGAGTATTTATGTTGGTAAAAAATGAGAAACATATTTTTCATCTGTCAAATTTTGAATTTTTGGGACATTGAATCTTCTATAGAAATCTGAACTATGTCTTTCTTCACAATTTTGAATTTTATGCCAAAAATTTATATTTTTTGCTTTACCTAAATAACGGGTAAAAATAGCGTTTGTGTCATTTTTTTTTAATCTTAGGTTCATGAAAGAGTAAGTGTCATTTTTTTTAATCTTAGGATCATGAAAGAGTATTTTTTTCCTTAACATTTTAGATTTTTATTTGTTGGATCAATCAAAAGCCTCCAACATTGGAGTTTATAAAATGTACTTTTAAATACGTATAAGTACATGCTAACATCCATTCTCTGGATTAAGGTACCTACCTATGTATTAGGGAAGATATTAGGATTGAAGGGTAATGTATAAGCCATTTCTAATGAACTGCGTGCACAAGTAACATGCATATTTTTGGTTGGATTTTGAGATCTCAAAACTAATGGTTCACTCTGTTCTTGTTAGATCCTCATATTTTTACTATGGCTTGGGAGTTCCATGCTTATTGCTTACAAATCTTTGATATCATGGTTTGTGTGCCTTTGATTTTTCTCATAATTGTCCTAGTGACCTCGGGTGCTCCAAAAAGGATTCAACAAAATTGTAGGAGAGAGGGGTCTTCTAGCCCAATCATCTATGTTTTAAATAAGGTAGAAGGTAATATTATCCAAACCCTCATAATGGTATTCCTAATCACCTGGACACTCCAGAAGAAAGAAACAAAGTTGCAGGAAAGAGGGTTCTAGTTGTGTTCTAGTTTGAAAGGTCTTAACTGAGCTAGAGGGTAACATTGTGGAAAACCTTATAATGAAGTTAAGATACCTCACGTTCTTAGTCTTGAGTAAGCCTTGTCATATTGTCCTCAAAGGTCAACCCTTATAAAATTAAGGTAAGTAAACTTTCCTTGATCTCTTAACTGAACATAGCAATCTGTTAGTCTTATTTTGTAAGAATTTTTGTTCTGATTGATAGATTATTGTTGGAGAAGCATTATGAAAGGATTTTGCTATAGCCGTTGTGTTTTTTTTATTGATATCAATTTTGTGATTCTTGTCTCTATTTTAACGACCCAACTATGTTGGGGAGAAAATTCTTACATAACTCTTAGTTTGAGAAACTTGGTGTTTGCTGCTAGATTGATATCAGTTTTGTAATGCTTGTCTTTATTTTAATGACCCAACTATGTCGGGGAAAACATTCTTACGAAACCCTCAATTTGAGAAACCTAGTATTTGCTGCTAGATTTTTATCTAGGATTATTACTCCTTTAAAAAATTTCCTTATTTGTAGGAATATACTCTTGAGTTGGAAGTTGAATTAATTGAATTCTAAGAAGAGAACAAGGAATTGTGAAAAATATAGGCATTGTGGGAAAACCTATAAAGATCCACATGATGTATTGCATTCTTCAGGAAATTAGTTTTTTTATTATCATAAAATATATGTACTAATTATTAATATATCATTTTGTCTTAAAAAACAGGCAGAAATGGCTGAACAACTAAAAAACCAGGTATACAAACCTAAAAATATCACTTTTTCATCTATTTGGATGAATATCTATCTATGCAAACCATTTGAATGTGGGGACTAATATTATTTTCACGTTATGTTACAATAATCTAGATAGTATTTTTGAGAGGGGTGTAACATGGCCTTGAATTTTTTTTGTTTACCCACAAACCCATTCATCACCCTTTTTCCTTAATTTCATTTAGTTTTTATATATTCCATTAACATGTCTGGAGAGGAAAGAAGCTTTAGCAATGTGATTATTAAATGAGCTTGGTATCTGTTGATTTGATTCTTTTAATTATTGGTTGATTCATATATTTTAATTATGTCGTAAGACGTCCTTCTTTGAAAATAATTCCCCCAGCTGTCACTGTGTCCATGTTTGTGCCATTAGATCAAATGTTAGATGATTGAAATTTTTTCCACCTTTAGATCACATTACTTTAATTGTCAACTGAATATTGATTTGTTTAATTGTTTAATTTGTTAATTTGTATTATAACCCATATTGCACCTGCTTCCAGAGTAAATAATTCATTCTATCTTGCTAAGATTCTTCAACGACCCTCGTCGCCTTTCCTCTCAAAATAATACAAAGAAAGCTACGATGAGAACACATCGCTGAGATTTTTATGAGAGGAGGTCTTTGTTTTTTTGGGCCATTCTTCTCTTCATCGCCACGCACGTTCCACTGCTGAAACCCATTCCCTAACCCGCCTTTAAACTTCTTACAATAATTGAAATTCTAGTATTTTCTATACTTTTTCTTTATCAGAGAAAGGGACATATCTCGTGATGGTCTACAATGTAGTCTACAACATGTGGTAGTATTCACGCTTAACGCGCACAAGATGCATGAGAGGATGATGTATGTAATATTCCTAATTAGCCCAAGCTAATAGGAATATTCAATTTTGTTTTCATTTTCTTGTTCAGGAATAAAATTGTAAAGGAGGACAAATTAAACTCTTTAAACAACAAAATAAATCAATGCCCATGTGAACAAGGCTAAATCTGGGTTGCCTTAACAAAATTCCCTCATGTTCGAAAATGGATTGTGACAATTGACTGGGTCAACAAGACCAAACCTACAGCGTTGTCCAGATGCAATGAACCTAGAGGAACAACACAGTTCTAGTTGGAGGTTTCAAATATGAAAGGAGCTAAACCTTTTGAGATGGTTTAGGGTTTGCAAGGCTTTCATCCTATAAATGAAATAGGAGAGCAACATGAGAGGGGTTGTTGAACATATTGTATTGAAAGGATTTGTCTGTTTAGACACTTCTCATTCTCTGGCTGTTTAGCTGAGAATAATGTTGTTTAGCACTTGGGTGTTCCTGGTCGGGAATCCCACCTCTTTCCTTGAGAGGCCTCTTGGAAGAGCCTTGCTTTTCTTGGTCCACTATCAGGCATTTGGCCAATCCTCTTCTTCCAAATACAGTTCAGATCCTGTTGAGGGTTTGGTTTTCCTTGTGAGCAGAAGAAAGTGGGAGATAGATCTCTTTAGATCTATGCACATCTAGCTCCTCTTTTCACTGGGAAAGTCTTTTATCCCATTGGCAAGAGTGTCCTAGATCATTGGAGCTCCAGATCCGTAACTTCACATCAGGACAAAGTCTATTTCAAGCTTACAACGCAGTTTCTACCCCAGATCTGTGTTATTTTGCAAGAGAAGAGTTGTAGGGTGTTTGGAAACTATCTGGAGGAGAGATCTCTGGTGTAAAGGAGTCTTCCTTACACTGTGGTGATCCATGGATTAGCCAACTAATCCATGTATGTTTCAGATCTGTTTTATTCACTGCTTCATCTGCTTCAGAAATTCTAAATCATTCTGCAGATCTGCTGTAGTAGATCTCAGATCTATTCTCTGTGCTTCATGTTTTGCTGAAAACCCCAAGGGGTATGTAAAATAGAGATAGTCTAGTGTACAGATCTGATATAGATATAATATTTTGTACACAGATCTGTCCTAAATCTAAGTTGTAACCTACAACTGTTGTTTACTCATAAAAATAACGTTGTTAAGGCTTTGCAGTGAAATACATTGTTGCAACACCTATTTTAGAGCTTTTTTCTCCATAAAGTCTCTTTCTTCCTCTTGTACATTGATTGGGATATACTGTAAATCTGATTTATCATTGTATAAACTATTTTTTAGTTTTCATATTGGCCTACTGCTACTACTTTCTAAAACTACGTTATTTTCTGAGCAGTGTTCTTTGTATTGCTACAGTCCCTTCTTTAGTTTAAAGCCTTCCTAGGTGTGGGAGATCTGTTTAACCCATCTAGAAAGATTTATTTCTGATATCCACTCGGATTTAGGACTTAGATAATCATATCCAAGGGATCCGAGGGTTGATTTCAAGAGCTGTAGCAGCCATTTATGAAAAATGCGTTTTTCAGGCATGTCTTTCTAGCAGTCCCGATTTTGGGATATTAGAGTGGTATCAAAGCAACTTTCTTCGCACAGCTTGCGCTTTGCCTTTTTGAAGAGTCAATATGTCTTTTCATGGGAGGAAAATACGGATGAAGGAATGTGGTTACACCGAAGACACAGAAGTGAAGGGTCCAAACCCTTCATCTGAAAGATTGATTGGGAAAGAGTTTTCTAAAACTATGTTCCAAGCTATGCATGAGCTTAAGAATGAGATTAGGGGAGTGAGGAATGAAAGACAAGCAGATCTTCTAAAGAGGTTTTCACACAAGGAAAGCCCCACTACTTCATATGATGTATGTGAGCATTCATCCACACAATCTGTCCCACAACGTAGTAGCATGCCTACTTTATTGTCAAAGGAAGGAGGAAGAGGAGAACACCAAAGGAGGAATCTCTTGGTGATTATCTCCAAGAATATGAATCTCAATCAGAGAGATTCAAAGAGCATCTCAGTTTCCCAGAGTTCTGTCAACTCAAAGAAGAAAGATCCAGTAGCTACAGTAGGAGGAAAGGGTGCATGTAGCACACTTTGGGTAGATTCTCTCTACCTACATTTGATGAATCACATAAAGACTAAGCCAAGTCTTAGGTAAAGGAACTTGACACATACTTTAAGCTGAATCAAGTATCAGAAGAATAAGCTTTCAGAGTAGCAGTGCTGCATCTTCAAGGAAAGGCTTATGCTTGGCAGCTGTTTGAGTCCTCTTCCTTGAAAAGGAGAAACATCTCTTCTTATGCAAGATTCACTAGGAGACTAGTGACAAGATTTGATGAAAGACATTCTGAGACTTCTTGGGCAGAGCAGATCAAGCCCAAGAAATTTGAATCTCTGCATAATTTGGAAGATTCATTGGAGCAAACTCCAGTCATGAACATTGTTGAGGGGGTTGAAGATTTGTTGCACCTTTTTCCAGAGGCAAAGGCCCCATTTTATCAAGATCTCTTTTCTCAAAGAGAAGACATGAGGAATCCTTACTCACTAAGAGATCAAGAAAAATGATCTCTTCATGATGAAGCATTCTCCACTGATGAGGAGAAGGGAGAGAGAAAGCAGAGAAGATCCTCCAGTGCTATGCAAGAAGGAGGAGATCTATTTTCATTTGGAGATGGAGGTGAAGCATTGGCTTCCATCAGAGGGATTCTTGCACCTTTGCAAGTAATTCCAAAGGCTCTTCCATACGGAGGACATAAGCAGCATGTGTCTTTGCTAAGAGACAATGAGACAAAACAAAGGAGGGGTCACACAGCTAATCCGCTATCAGAAGATGGGGCAAGGGCTCTAATCAAAGGCACTCTTACACCATTAAGAGAGTTCTCCAAGTTTCATGGTACTTCCACACAAAAATCAGAGATGGATTTGCACAGTGGAAGTAGTCATGATATATTCTCATCTGTTGTTAACATGGGAATGAACCATGAGACATCAATACCCTATGGTATGCCTTATGGAAGACCACCTGATTCAGATTTGATGAAAGATCTTTCATACAGTGATGCTCCTTTCTTAGATCCAAGGGAGGAGGGAGCACTAGAGGAGCAAGCTACAACGCTGGGGGTATGGGGAAGGTACAAAGAGAGGGAAATTATTTTTCTTTTGACATCATTATCTATCCTCACCTCTCAAATTGCGTTGAGAATATATGTTGCAAGGAGAAATAATGACACCGTCATGAAGCATGGGAGGCAAGACTTGAATCAAAAGACAAACTTTCTTGAAGAACTTCCATACATGAAGAGATATGGTGGTCTCACATGCATGCTTTGGCAAAAACAAAGAGGCCTTAGACAGATGATAGCCTCCCATGGGACACTAACTTCCAAGAGCTTCCCTCTTCTTTTGAGAATGTGCATGAGCAAGGAGGGAAGCAAGGAAGGACTGGAAACCTTCCACTTTGTACCTTTCACATGGGATATGTCAAGGAGGAGGACAACAACATGGCAGATACTTCAGATGACACACTATCAGTGTTGTCATTGTTGGGCACATTAGATCCCTATTGGAAATCCCAACTGCTGGTGGAATATTCCAAGGATCTTCATACTTGCATGATTCTTGATGACCGGTTGCATGAAGGAAGCTATTTAATCCTTGATGGAGTCATCTATAATCATGGTAGGATCTTCTTGTCTAGAGCTTCAAAGCTCAAGGAGAAGTTACTACAAAAGGCTTATGAAGAGTTCAATTTCAACCACACCTATTCCATGAAGCTCAACAATATCATTTTGAGGATCTGCTATTGGGAGGGCTTTGAAAGAGAACTATATCAACATTGTCAAAGATGCATGGAACTTGTGGAGTTGGAGCAGCGATATGACTCTAAGGAAGAGTTAAATCAACCTTCTCTTTCTTCCCTTGAAGAAGAGAGTAGATCTATGCACCACTCCATTGATATGTGGAGGATTTTTGGTGGAGAGAATGTTCATAGTACATGTGCTTTATATTCTAATTTCATGCCTTCTTATACCATGTTATTGCAGGCCATGACTCCAAGGAGGAGTAACATATTTTGTAAATCTCCTGGAAATTGTTGGGCCACTAAAAATTCTGAATTTGGCCACTCCCTTGATGAGCAAAGGGAGATTTGTTTTCATGATGGGTGCTTCCCTAAGGCATTAAATATATCTCACATTTTATGCAATAGTGAGATGACTTGGGCAGCAAGTAAGTGGTGGGAAAACCACTTACCACATCTTGGTTTGATGCAGAAAGGGGATGCTCTTTGTTGGTTCCACATGTGGGACTATGATCCACCTCCTTGTGCACACATTTTTGTTTGTTTGTACATTGTTTTGATCCCCTATATTGATGATGTGCTTGTACGTTTCATGGGGATGAATGGAGGAAGGAGAGAAGGCATGCATGTGCCCTACAGGATGACTACACTCCCAGTACTTTCTATCTTATATTTCATGGAGGGCATTGGGAAAACCATGGTTGTTTCATGTCATTCATTATCTCCTTATGAGAGGAGTTGTTTGCATTTCATGGGAACATTGTGGGGACAAGTCATGGATGGATGGTTTGGTGATCACTTTGCTTATGGGAGAAGCTTATCTTTTGTTTGTGACACCAATGGAGGAGGAGATGAGTTGCAGCACTCACCTTATCAGTTTCTTGATGACAAGCAACATTTTGGAGGGGAGGACTGTAATATTCCTAATTATCCCAATCTAATAGGAATATTCAATTTTGTTTTCATCTTCTTGTTCAAGAATAAAATTGTAAAGGAGGACAAATTAAACTCCTTAAACAACAAAATAAATCAATGCCTATGTGAACAAGGCTAAACTTGGGCTACCTTAAAAAAATTCACTCATGTGTGAAAATGGATTGTAACAATTAACTGGGTCAACATGACCAAATCTACAGTGTTGTCCAGATGCAATGAACCTAGAGGAACATCGTAGTTCTAGTTAGAGTTTTCAAATGTGAAAGGAGTTAAACCTTTTGAGATGGTTTAGGGTTTGCAAGGCTTTCGTCCTATAAATGAAAGAGGAGAGAAACATGAGAGGGTTGTTGAACATATTGTATTAAAAGGATTTGTCTGTTTAGACACTTCTCATTCTCTAGTTGTTTAGCTGAGAATAGTGTTGTTTAGCACTTGGGTGTTCCTGGTTGGGAATCCCACCTCTTTCCTTGAGAGGCCTCTTGGAAGAGTCTTGCTTTTCTTGGTCCACTATCAAGCATTTCACCAAGCTTCTTCTTCCAACTACAATTCAGATCTCGTTGAGGGTTTGGTTGTTCTTGTGAGCAACAAGAAGTGGGAGATATATCTCTTCATATCTATGTACATCTAGCCCCTCTTTTCACTGGGAAAGTCTTCTATCCAATTGGCAAGAGTGTCTTAGATCATTGGAACTCCAGATCCATACCTTGGAATCAGGCCAAAGTCTATTTCAATCTTACAGTGCAGTTTCTACCTCAGATCTGCATTATTTTGCAAGAGAAAAGTTGCAGGGTGTTTGGAAACTATTTGGAGGAGATATCTATGGTGTAAAGGAGTCTTCCTTACACTGTGGTGATCCATGGATTAGCCAACTAATCCATGCATTTTTAGATCTGTTTTATTCACTGCTTCATCTGCTTCAGAAATTCTGAATCATTCTGTAGATCTGCTGTAGTAGATCTCAGATCTACTCTCTGTGCTTCATGTTTTGCTGAAAACCCCAAGGAGTATGTAAAATAGAGATAGTCTAGTGTACAGATCTGATATAGATATAATATTTTGTACACAGATCTGTCCTAAATCTAAGTTGTAACCTACAACTGTTGTTTACTCATAAAAATAACGTTGTTAAGGCTTTGCAGTGAAATACATTGTTGCAACACCTATTTTAGAGCTTTTTTCTCCATAAAGTCTCTTTCTTCCTCCTGTACATTGATTGGGATATACTGTAAATCTGATTTATCATTGTATAAACTATTTTTTAGTTTTCATATTGGCCTACTGCTACTACTTTCTAAAACTACGTTATTTTCTGAGCAGTGTTCTTTGTATCATTGCAGTGCCTTTTTTGGGTAGTTTTCAAGCCTTCCTAGGTGTGGTTTAACCCACCTAGAAAGATTTATTTCTTATGTCCTCTTGGATTTAGGACTTAGATACTCAGATCTAAAGTATCCAAGGGCTGATTTTAAGAGCTGTAGCAATCATTCCTGAAAAATGTGTTTTTCAGGCATGTCTTGCTAGCAGTATTGATTTTGGGATATTATAATGTATTCAAGTCCAAATTGAATTTAAATTTATCAAAAAATCAAAACTTAATTTAGGTGAAAAAATTACAATACTTTTATAATTATTTGAAAAATATTATTTACACAATGAAATGAAAATATTTCTTTTTAAAAAAAAAATAAATAAACCAAAGAAAAGCTCAATTTATATAAATATACTTTTATTTTTACTATTATTTATTTTTTTACCTATATTTCATGAAACAGCAAACATAAACACCCAATCATTCGAATAGATGTGCTTAATAAAATATCCATCATATTGCTTGAACCAATGCCAAATTATATGTTTGTAGATTCACATTAAGTGGTGGATGGATCAATTCCTTTTTCTAAATGCAAGAAATAGTGAATAGAATCACCCAACAAAGCCATATCAGGAACATATTTATAATGGTACGTCCAGCGAATTAGAGTTTTTGTATTTATACTAAAATTCATAATATAATAGATCAATTATTCGATATCTTCGTATCTTCAGGGCCATTTCCATCTGAATCCAGTATGTGCACATATTCAGGAGTAGATACCAAAAGGGTCAAAATCATTGAAAGGGGAATCAGAAGTCTCAGATTTCTTGAGCTTTTGTAGCAAACTAGGAGCATGGAGATCTCGCCTCAAGAAGGAACTCATTTATTTGTATAGGTACATTGTAAGAGAACTCCAAATCGGGGTTTAAGAAAATTGAATGGCAGAATGATGGTATCAAATCTGTGATAAGGGACGCATTTGTAAGTCAAGAAAGGATAAATGGAAAACCAAGATCGTTGAAGGCATAGAAGCAGTGAGGGATTCGATCGTGGGTATCTTAGATTTGGGTATTCGATCAGATTGATGCCGGTTGATTTGATAATGACGGCTTGTATTTTCCGATAAATGATGAGCCGTCAATTTAGCCACACAAATATGAGATTTTGATGTATCTAAAACCATTTGTTTCCAAAGCGCAAGGGTTCAACACAATGCCGGTGTTGGCCGTTGGCGTCCTTTTCTTGGCACGATAGATTTTATTTTGCCCGTTTATCGATGGCCGAGAAACATTTTCCCGCTTCGATGTCTTGTATGTCAAAATTTATTAAAGAAAAATAAGGAAGAAATTAAAAATAAATTTGGCTGGTATGTCAAAATTAATTAAAGAAAAAGATGAAATTAAAAATAATTTTGTTAGATTGTGTCATCTAATGGAAAGTACAATTGGAAAAAAAACCATTTTGGCTAACCATTGTGTACTCAAATAGGAGGAAGAAAGTATAATTGGAAAAAAAATATCTTGGCTAACCATTGTGTACAAAATAGGAGGAAGTTCAATCCCATGGACATGCATATCTTCGTGGAATTTAAAAAAAAAAATTGGGTTGGATTGTGATTGGATTTAGTGTATGTGTGGATGAAAGTAATGCCTACGCAGTGTTCGTAAACCAATTTTTTTGTTTTAAGAAACGCAATGAACAAGAGAACAGGGATGTTTTAGCGAACATATTCATAGGCATAATGTATCAAAATATGGTTATATCCGTAGGTGTAATTTTATAGTTATATATTAGTATTAATATTTTTAATATATATATATATATATATATATATAAAAAGTGTGTTCAAACAAATTATAGTTAAGCATTGTATTGAAAATATATAAAAAGAAAGTAAAATGGTGTGGATATATTTTTTATGTTGTTTTTAAAGTAATGTATTTATAGTTATTTTTTTGTTTTTGTTTGGAAAGTTGCCTCATGAGTATCTAGCTCGTCAAAGACACGGGTATCTAATTTGTCAAAGACATCTGGGGATGGCCTATCTTCTTTTATTTTGATGTCCTTTACTTAATTTGAAAATAATATTTCATCATTTTTAATCAATTTTATTTGTATTTAGTTGGACATTTAATTTTTTTTTGTTATAGGGTAAAGTAGTTAAGCCTAAATATCATTTTTTATGTGAAAAAAAATTCCCTTAAATATATATTTCATATAAAAAAAACAATAAGTATAAATCTATTAATTCTTTCATTTTGATATCCTTTACTTAATTTGGAAATACAATTTCATAGTTTTTAATCAATTTTATTTGTATTTTGTTGGAAATTTAATTTTGTGGGTTAATTTTGAAGTATTTATTTAGGATTTATGTAAACATCTTATTTTTTTTATACAAACACATTAGCATTGAATATGTAGTCTATTTAAATTAATTTCAGTCTCACTTAAATTTATTCAAATATATGAATTGTATTCTTTTGTTTTAGTAAAATTAATAGCCAAGCACTTTAATTCAAATTGTCAAATATAATGTGTATATATTTAATATATTTAAAGTAGAGAAAATGGAAAAACCAAGAAGCTCACTAGATATAGTGTAACACGAGTATTACATTTTTCCAAAGTGCGTTTAAAGTAAAGAAACACAAAAAAAAACAAGAAGCTCACTAGATATAGTTTAACACAAATATTACATTTTTCCAAAACATAGAGCAGAAAACTCTCCTGAAAAAAAGAAGTGCTCTAGCATTCACTATGTAGTCTATTTAAATTAATTTCAACCTCACTTAAATTTATTCAAATATATAAATTGTATTATTTTGTTTTAGTTAAACTAATAGGAAAACACTTGTGAAACATAAATTTGTATATATTTGATAGATTTAAAGTAGAGAAATTGAAAAATAACAAGAAGCTTCAAAAATATTAGATTTAAATATAGTGTAACAAAAATATTACATTTTTCCAAAGTGCAGAGCTCCAAACTTAGCATACATTAATAGATCACACATGAGATCAAAATATTAATTACAATATATTCCATATCTTCTCAATTGATTAAGTCCTTTCAAATAGGGCTCTAGCCTCAAAGAAAACTCTGTTAAAAAAAATATCAATTCAAAATGCGGAATAAATACTTAAAAGGAATAAAAAATTAAAACTTAAAACTTAAAATTTCCCGTTAAATAATACCTCCAGCCATTGATGAATTATACTATGTAGAAAAATTAATTTTGCAGAGATGAAATCTACGCAAAGATCAACGCTCCAAGAAGTGCTCCAACTAATGGTTTATTGCAGATTCTTCAAGGAAACGAAACATACTTTAATAAAACTATAATGCAGTGGCCAGAGCCTCGAGAGTTCTTCTCCACGTTCACTTATCTGCAACGAAGCCTCCTTAACGTATCCACTACACAGCACTGCGTCCTCGACACCAACACTAAAGAAAATCTGAAGGCACTTCCAAGCTCTCCTCACTCTAACTTGATGGTGTAAGGCTGAAGGGGATTAAGTTATTGAGCTTGGGGACCAAACAGAAGAATTTATAGCCAAGCTTCCACCAAGCTTCTGTTGGCTATTCGTTAAGTGTTCCACAAATCAGATAGATAACTGTAATGGGAGTAACGGACTAGATAACTGCAATGGGAGTAACGAATCACTTCAGAAGCTCCCAAAAATAAATTAATTAACTTTAGTTGATTTCCTAATTTAAGGAAATAACTGCAGTTGGTTTCCATAATTTAAGGAAACAACTGTAGATTAGTTTCCAGAAATCACACGTTGGGCCCATACTTCCAATCTTAATGTCTCATCTTAAAACCCATCGAAAATCTGTATTAAGTAATAGATACATGAATCATGGCTATAAGTCCTCTAATGACGAGTATTATCTTCCATGTATTACTATGTATTTATTTCTATTAAAATTTATGTGGCAACAATTTCTTAATGAATAAACCCTATGTTCATTCTTGGTCCTACATAGATGAATTCTCTCAAATAAAATTAAGGTGCACATAAATATGAGAAAAACATCACAATAATTAAGAATTTCATTAAAATAACATAGTTCATACAATGAGAAACTACATAATGGAACCAAGTCCCATATTCATTACATGATCCTTGAATTTAAACGGTGGCATGCCCTTAGTCAAAGGATCAGCGATCATCAACTCAGTGCTAACGTGCTTAATGACCACTTTATTTTCTTTAACACGTTCCCTTATAGCTAAATACTTAATGTCGATGTGTTTATTTCAACTCCCACTTTTGTTGTTCTTAGCCATAAAAACAGCAGTTGAATTTTTCCAATACATTCTCAATGGCTTAGAAATAGAATCCATAATTCTAAGCCCAGAAATGAAACTCTTAAGCCATACACCTTGTAAAGTAACCTCAAAACAGGAGACGAACTCAGCTTCCATAGTGGAAGTGGCAATCAAGGTCTGCTTGGCACTCCTCCATGATACAACTCCATCAACCATCATAAAAATGTATCCTGATGTTGATTTGCATGAACCAACACATCCAGCAAAGTTAGAATCTGAGTAGCCAATTACTTCCAAATTGTCCGTCCGACTATACATAAGCATGTAGATTTTGGTTCCTTTAAGGTACCTCATTACTTTCTTTGTAGCTCTCCAGTGGTCTAAACCTGGATCACTCTAATATCATCCCAACATTCCCACAACAAATGCAATGTCAGGTCTTATGCATACTTGAGCATACATTAGGCTTCCGACAACAGAAGCATATGAAATGTTCTTCATTTGTTCCATTTCAAAGTCGTTCTTAGGGAATTGGTTCAAATTGAACCTATCACCTTTCACAATGGGAGCGATGCTTGGTGAACAATCCTTCATCCAAAATCTCTCTAAAATTTTATTAATATAGGTTTCCTAAGATAGACCCAAGATGCCTCGAAATCTGTCTCTATGGATCTTAATGCTGATGACATAACATGCCTCACCCATATCCTTCATATCGAAATTTTTAGAGAGGAATTGTTTCACCTCATGTAGCAAACCCTTATCATTGGTTGCTAGCAAAATGTCATCCACATATAAAACAAGAAAACAAATTTTAGTTCCACTTACTTTCAGGTATATACATTCATCCATAATGTTTTCTACAAAACCGAAAGAAGACATTACATTATGAAATTTCAAATACCATTGGCGAGATTCTTGTTTTAATCCATATAATGATTTCTTGAGCTTGCAAACCAATTGCTTACCATCACTAGAGGAGAATCCTTCGGGTTTTTTCATGTAAACCTCCTCCTCTAGATCTCCATTGAGAAATGTTGTTTTCACATCCATTTGGTGCAACTCCAAGTCAAAATGGGCTACTAATGCCATAATAACGCACAAGGAATCTTTCTTAGATACAGGAGAGAAAGTCTCCATGTAATCGATTCCTTATTTCTGAGTGAATCCCTTTGCAACGAGTCTTGCCTTGTATCTCTCAATGTTGCCCAATGAGTCTTTCTTTGTCTTAAAGACCCATTTACATCCAATGGATTTTGCACCATTAGGAAACTTAACAAGATCCCATACTTCATTACTCTTCATAGAATTCATCTCTTCCTTCATGGCATCGTACCATAATTCTGATTCTTTGCAACTCATGGCTTGTGAAAAAGACTCAAGATCATTTTCGGCTCCAATGTTGTAGTCAGATTCTTGCGGATACACAATATAATCATCATGTATTGCTGATATCTTTGGTCTAGTAGATCTTCTTAATGTTGAACCACCATCTTCCTGAGAAGTATTTGGTTCAACTTGTTGTTCAAAAATTCTTGGCAATTCTTGAACTATCTGATCTACTAGAATGTCATCAACAGCTTGTGGAACTTCAACAACTAGTTTTTCAACACCAGTTTGTACTTGAGGGGTGCTGTGAATAATAACCAATATATCACTTAAGGTGGAAGGTTGAGATTTTGAATGATCCTTCTCAGAAACTATGTTCCTGGTTTGATTGCTCCCACTGATCAAGTCATTTTCAAGAAACTTTGCATTTCTTGATTCCACAATCCTAGTGCTGTGAGATGGACAGTAAAATATGTAACCTTTATACCTTTCAGCATATCCAATGAAATACCCACTAATGGTCCTTGGGTCCAACTTCTTCTCTTATGGATTATATATTGTCACTTCAGACGGGCAACCCCAAATGCACATATGTGGCAAACTCGGTTTCCAACCTTTCCATAATTCAAATGGCATTTTAGGAACAGCCTTGGTTGGAAATCGGTTTAGTATATACACTGTCATATTAAGTGCTTTAGTCCACAAGGATTTAGGAAGATTGGAGCTGCTAAGCATACTCTGCACCATGTCCAATAATATTTGGTTTCTTCTTTCTGCTACACCATAATATTCTCCACCTCTATCTGATCTCACGATCTTAATTTTCTTGCCGCATTGATTCTCTACTTCAGCCTTAAAGATCTTAAAGGCATCTAATGCTTCGCTCTTTTTATGAAGCATGTAGAGATACATATATCGTGAGTAATCATCTATAAAAGAGATGAAGTATCTCTGACCATGTGAGTCCATGTCTGGACTACATATATCAGTATGTATGATCTCCAATATGTCTGAACTTCTATAGGCAACTTTCATTGACTTGTTGATCTACTTTCCCTTTATGTAGTCCACACAAGTCTCAAAATCATTAAAATCCAGAGTATTTAGTACCCCTTCATTTATCAATCTTTTAATTCTTTCTATGGAGATATGACCTAGTCTTTGGTGCCATAATTTAGAGGAATTTTCATTAATAACACATCTTTTAGTGCCAGTGTGAACATGCATTGAATCATAAGTGACATTGTTTTTTAAATTAATGCAGTAAAGACCACTAGACAAAATACCATTCCCAACACAATCATATTTATAAAATAAATTGAAGGATGTTTCTGAAAAGTTAAAGGAATATCCAAAAGGTACAAGCCTTGAAACTGAAATCAAGTCTCTAGAAAAACTTGGAACATAAAAGGTCTTTTCTAATTCTAAAACAAAGCCACTACTTAAAGTTAAATAGCATGTTCCTATAGCTTCCAGATGTGAATCCATCTTGTTTCCTGATAAGATGCTTTGCTCACTTCCCACTGGCTTCCTTAGGTTTTGTAAACCCTGCAAGGAATTCAAAATGTGAATTGTTGATCCATAATCATTCCACCAAGTGTTAATATTGACATTAACCATATTAAATTCATAACAAACAAACGAGATTGGATTTCCTTTGTCCGCAAGCCATTTCTGAAATTTGGCACATTCCTTCTTCATGTGTCCCTTCTTTTTACAGAAGAAACACTTGGAATCCTTCTTGATATCGGCTTGGGGAGGTACTTTACCTTTCCCTTTCTGATTGGCTTGAGATTTGCCCTTTCCTCGCATTGTCAGCATTGCACTTTCTCCCATTTCCATCACCAGTCTCTTTTCCTCTTGAACACACATGGTCATGAGTTCATTAATTGACCATTTATCCTTATGTGTGTTGTATGAGATTTTGAAGGGACTGTATTGGTGTGGAAGGGTGTTCAGGATGTAGTGCACCAGGAAAGACTCTGATATTTCAACCTCGAGTTTCTTCAATTGAGCCACAGTTTCCCTCATTTGCATGATGTGATCGCGCACACCTTTCACACTAGTGAGCCTTAGGGATGAGAACTTCATGATTAGGGTGCTTGCTAGTGCCTTGTATGAAGTGACGAATTGATCATCAATGGCTTTCAGCAAGTCTCGGACCTTTTCATGCTGTTCAACGGAACCACGAATACCAGCTAAAATTTTAGTCTTAATGAACATCATGCTTAGACGATTAGATCATTCCCATCATTCATAAAGTGTGATGTCCGCTGCAGTGTTGGTATTATTGAGTGTCGGTGGTTCATATTTCCTAATAGCATAGTCTATGTCCATCCACCCCAAATGAAGGAGAACTCTCTCCTTCTAGACCTTATAGTTATCTCCCTTAAGTTCAAGGAAATCAGTATGAATTTCAAAGAAATTTGTAGGTTGTGCAACTGCATAAAATTAAATATCACATGCTTATGTTAAAATTGAGGCCTAAATAAAATTTCATGCTTTACCAATGTAAATCACGCTTAAAATTGAATCTAATGACATAAAAATTGTTTGTGGACTAAATTTTTATTTCAAGCAAATTCATTTATTCTTTGTGATAGAATTTATCAAATTATTCACTTAATTCATAGTTCTAAGGGTATATTATGATTATAATTTGTTATAAATTCTATTTTAGTTTTGAACTTTATGATAAAACTATTAATTCATAATTCTTGTGGGTAAGTTATGAATATTTTATCCTAATTAATTACATAAATATAACAAAAATTCCTGTGGGATAAAATTTATTATATTTAGTATAATTAATTACAATTAATGTCTAAAGTTTTGAACTTTATGATAAAACTATTAATTCATAATTCCTGTGGGTAAGCTATGAATATTTTATCCTAATTAATTACATAAATATAACAAAAATTCCTATGGGATAAAATTTATTCTATTTAGTATAATTAATTACAATTAATGTCTAAATATTCTTTATGTGATCCTAATCAATCATAAGATATATAATTTTATTTAATTAGAGATGTTGTGGCTATTCTCTTAATCAATTAAAATTATATGGATCACTAGACATTATTTACATAAAAAAAGTTAACTTAACATGAGAATAATGATAATTTGCATAAATAAAATTAAAATATTCATGCATAAATTTTAACGATGGGTCTCGTTTACTCATTTAAAATAGGATATTTTAACTAGAGCAGTAATAATTAATTCATGCAAATTAAATTACACAACAATTATTCAAATTGCACTAAATAAAGATTATAATCATAAAATTGAGAAAAAAATTAGACATATTTCCAAATAATTTAATTCAGAAAATTCTCAAAATATGTCTATAATCACCAAGGCAGAGATAAAACCTCACTCTGATACCAAATGTTAGCAAAAATATCGATTCAAAATGTGGAATAAATACTTAAAAGGAATCGAAAATTAAAACTTAAAACTTAAAATTTCTCATTAAATAATACCTCCAGCCATTGATGAATTATACTATGTAGAAAAAGTAATTTTGTAGAGATGAAATCTGCAAAAAGATCAACGCTCCAAGAAGTGCTCCAATGAATAGTTTATTGCAGATTCTTCAAGGAAACGAAATAGACTTTAATAAAACTATAACACAGCAGCCAGAGCCTTCAGAGTTCTTCTCCATGTTCATTTATCTGCAACGAAGCCTCCTTAACGTAGCCACTACACAACACTACGTCCTCAACACCAACACTAAAGAAAATTTGGCATACCTTCCATACTTCTCACCTACCCTGATGGTAAGTGGGTCAAGGGGGATTAAGTAGTGGAGCTTGTGTGAACTAAAACAAAAGAATTTATAACCAAGCTCATCAAGCTTCACAATGTCATGTTCCACAAATCAGATAGATAACTGTAATGGGAGTAACGGACTAGATAACTGCAATGGGAGTAACGAATCACTTCAGAAGCTCCCAAAAATAAATTAATTAACTTTAGTTGATTTCCTAATTTAAGGAAATAACTGCAGTTGGTTTTTTTTTTCAAGGAAACAACCTACATCGCCTTCCTGCAAATCGCACGTTGGGAGAGGGAGCTTAACAAACTCTCCTTAAAGATGAGAGCTCCTTTAGATGATTCTCTTTTTTTAGGCTCCTTCTTGGTCCAGTCTCATATAATATCATTTTGAATAAAGAAAATCTCTTGGCTTATCTCTGAATAGTGAATTAATGTTGCTATACCAGCTAAAACAATTATTTAATCAATCCTCAACAAAATATCCACTTCTCTTCTATCAAACAATGTACTTTGTTATCTTAGTGACTAGCTTTATTGATATATCTATTCTGTAGCTCTGCTTTAAACTTGTTCATCCAATGGAAAAAGTTCGAATATAAACCTTTTCTGTCACAAACCATTCCAAATCCCCAAAAGAAGTTAAGCAAGGACAACCAATGGAAAATCGTATAGGAAATCTATGTTGAAAAGGTTATAGAATCTCTAAATTTGGCACAATTTAAGTTATTTCTCTTTATCTTCTAGTTTTGAGCAACATTAATTTAGCTTTGAACGACATTAATTTATGCCTTACGACGATTCCTCTGCAACATCTCAAGAAATTGCTAGTTTTAATTTATTATTATTCACATTCAAAAATAAAAACATATTTGTGAGGGTTGAAAGCACAAATAATTCATCTTGAGGATATTCGAAATGTAGGTGTGGGTGTGTTCACTTCTTCTAGGGCGAATTTAGTATATATATATTATTTATCTAGCAAAATATAGTAGTAGTATATACACCAAAATTATGAGATTTAAAATCTCTTGAAATTGCAAATTTCTTGACATATTTGTGTTGCAAGGGTTTTTATTTTTATTATTATTTTGGCTCTCATTTTAATGTCAATCTAGATATTGTGTTTTCAACCATTCCATTCAAAAGTATCACTTTCAATTTAATAAAATTTGTGAGCGCTTTGCAAAGTGATTTTATTAAATTTATTTTACTAAGATTTGTGAATGATTTCTAAAGTGCTTTTATTAAATTTATTTTGAGAGTGATTTTGATATAATTTCAATTGTTATGATTTTAATTTGGGTGTATTTTTATTTTAACTATTTAATTCAAAATTGTATTGTAATTATAAATGAAATAAAATTAATCAAAATTGCTAGTTATTGAGATTTATTTTAATTTTAGGTGTTTTATTATTTTGTTTAACTAAATTGTTTTCAATAGCTCTTATTTTTATTACCATTTTTATTGTGAAACTAAAAAACAGTTTCATTAAGTGTAAAAATAGAATTAGTTCTAAAACTATTGGGCAGTTAGTCTTGGAAAAAAAATAAAAGACAACATTTTTTATTGAAGGATTTGTAAGGATTGGAGTGGTTTTTAATGATTCAAATGTTTTTTCTTTTCATCTTTCTTTCAACATTCCTCTACTAATCTTATAGGCTTTCCTTTTCATCTCTTGGTGCAATTGCTAGTTAGCTTGTTGTGTGAGTCATGCTACATGGGTATGACATTGAGCTAGCTTCATTGAGTCATTTTTATCAAGTTAAAAATAAGGGCTATATAATTTTAGATTTTACAAAGACTATGCCATTATGTGTGGGACATTTTTTTTAAATCAATGCCTATATATGGAATTTCAAAGACTACCATAACTCTCGCATAAGTCTTTAAAAGGTGTTAACTCAATGGAAGAGTACCTAAAGTGGGTTGGTGATTAGATTCCAGTGTGTCCTAATATGAATTAATCAATGATATTATAGTTTATTTTTAATTAAATACATTTAATATTGACTTATTTCAATTGTGATATATTTTTATAGATTCATTATTTTACAGTCTCTAAAAATACAAAAGATACAAAAGTGATGTATTATCTTTGAATGTGTTTTTTTATTGTGTCTAGAGAGACCATAGTTAGGATCAAAGGCATTGTTTTTATAGAGACAATATTTTAGACAATTTAATTTGAGACACCTGCCTAAAAACAATATTTAAGATAATACAAAAAATTTCTTCTATCTCCTCATAAAACAATTTACCTAAAATTTATCTTAAATATTAACTTAAAATTCCAATTATGTGTATTGTAATGGAAAGACTTCGAATTCCCAAATCTCAACGAACAGGTGTAAGTTGAATCGAGATAGTAAATGGTTTTTCTGATGAAGTTGGCTTCAATTCCTTGCTCTTTTACTTCAAAGGTGTTTTTGGGTAATTGAACGGCTTATATAAGCAGGGACTGCGGATTATCTGATATTTGAATTTGTTGTAATACTCTTTGAAAAGATAAACAAGAATGGACTTTCATTTAAGCCAGCTAGCGAACCCTAAAATCTATCAAACCCTAAAATAACAAAAGAAAATTTGTGCCCTAAAAAATTGAAAGAATCCAAGTCAACATCAGGAAAAAATATTTGCTATTGACATTCAACGTACCATTCGTTGAGGCTTTGAAATTTTAAGTTCTCGGTAGGTGATCCATTCGGACTGCCCTCCTCGTCAATCTTTTGCCATCGGTTCAGCTGCGCACGCTTCTATTTTTCGTTTCCTGCAACTTTCGTATCCCTAGTGATCTGTACGAACGTAAGTTGTTCACGTTATACACTTCTAATGGGAATCCATCCTGAGCTGGACGCGGAAGAAGAACACAAAATAATTCATTGGTTATCGCCCTACCCTACTGTCTCCCGTTAGAGAAGGAGGAGCATAATTTAATGTGGAGATAGACCACCCAATCCGGTGGGCTTTCGTGTTTCTAGGATCTAGAAGGATCCATGATCAGCGAGGTAGAGAATCGAGAGAAGCCATAGTTGGTTCAAGGGAATTCAAAGTGAGATGGGAGGCATTAACACAATGACTGCCAACGGCACAATTAACAACATGAGTCCACCACGTCACCTAGGTGGATGGCATTACACCGTTAGTCTTAATATGGATGGGTGAAGTTAACACATAAGTTTTCCAATTTCTTCTTTTTTAAATGAAAAAACATCAAGTGATGCATTTTATCACTAGTTTAGATTTATTTATTTTTGGATTTGCCAAGTTTTAAAGTGATCAAAATACTTTGCAATTTTTTTTTGGAATGAAAAGAGATTTGATTTTTCTTGAAGTTTATAGATCCAAAGTTAAGATGCATATATATTGTTTAATTTTTCCTTTTTAAATAATCTATATTTCACATTAATATTATAAGTCAATGCCATGGATTTTCATACTACGAGTCAATACTATAAGTGGATACAATGAATTTATCTCTATTTTAAACTTATCTTTTTTGTTATTTTTATTTTATTTTGACCTAATAAAAATATTTACAAATAAGATTATTTTTATTTTACTAATTTAAAATGTTTGTATTATATTAAACTATTTCACCTTATATATTTCTTTCATTGTTTTATTTTTATTAGTCAAAATATTTACAGTACATTGTAGGTTTTAACCCTGAACAGAAATTATCTACACACGAATCTTATAACAGAAAATAAACAATAGCGAGAGCATAAAACATATAAACATAGAGATTTTTCCTTGGATCCCAAATTGGGACAACTAGCTTGATTTTTCATTATATTCATTTTAGTGTTACAATACATATATATACATGCCGAAACATACATGAACCCTAATCCATTAACCCTGGATTAGAACATAACCATAGTTTCCTTGACCGGATTTATAAAAATACCAGGGGCCGAAAACCATCGCACTCTAAAACCATGTTCAAAACCATGCACAAAACCATGGACGTGGATTACCCATCATAAATTAAGGACCAAAACTTTTCGTCGGGGCGTTGCCCCGGACCCCGACAGGGGGGGCTACTGCCCCCCCTGTGACCCCCCTCCGTTGTGCCCAGTGCAAAGGGGGTGCTATTGCTCCCCCTCACGCGTGCTTAGTCGTGGAAAGAATATAACACATACCCAACATTCTCCCACTTGTTGTTTTCTTTCCGCAGGGGGCCATATGAGAGCTTAGTCATTGGCCCAATTCTTCAACACCCATTGTTTCTCTACACCAAGAGAACTTCTGAGTGCTCACAGACTTCGTCAATGCATCTGCAACATTCTTCAAAGTGTCCACCTTTACCAGCAACACCCTTTTAGCCTCAACCATATCTCTAACAAAGTGATATTGAATATCAATGTGCTTTGTCTTTGAATGATAAGTAAGGTTCTTAGCCAAGAAAATTGCACTTTGGCTATCACAGTCTATCCTTATAGCTTGTTGTACCAACCCCATACTTGAACACAATCTCTGCAACCAAACTTCTTCCTTGCTTGCATGAGTGGCTGCTATGTATTCTGCCTCTGTAGTTGAAAGAGCCACTACAGATTGTCTTTTACTCATCCAACTGATTGCGCCTCCAAATAGGCTAAACACATATCCACTTGTAGATCTTCTTTGATCCAGATCTCCAATCTAGTCTGCATCAACAAAACCATGAATGTTCAACATTCTTTCCAATCTTGGTCTTCCCTGGTAGCACAAGCCATAATCACTAGTGCCACGTAAATATCTGAAAACTTGCTTCACTATCGTCCAATGCTCCTTCCCTGGGTTTGACATAAACCTGCTCAATACTCCCACTGCATTTGCAATGTTTGGTCTAATACAGACCATTTCATACATCAGGCTACCCACTACACTTGCATATGGAACACGGGACATATTATCCTCTTCTTCTTGTGTCTTGGGACACTGTTCAACAAACAAATATACACCTACAGGAATAGGAAAATTCACCGGTTTACTATCCTGCATATTGAATTGTTACACCATTTTTTGGTCATCTAACCTTTTATCATTAGATGAACCCAAGTACACCATGTAAGACCAGTTTTACCATAAGTAAAACTGCTTTCACTATGTTAAAATAGGAAACCCCAAAAGGAAATATTAAACAAACCTATATTTGTTTGATTTTCCTCATGGAATAATTAATTAAACCATAATTTAATTATTATTCCCGGTCATGTTTAACCCAAAAACAAAGAAATTAATTAGATAAACCTTTATTTATCTTATTATTTTCTAGGAATAATTATTTAAATCTTATTTAGATAATATTCCTTGTTAAATATGACCAAATCACACACAAATAATTAAATAAATCATTATTTATTTGATTATCTTCCAACCACTTCCTTAAAAAGATAAATAAATCATTTATTTATTTATTTTTGACTAATCAAGGGATTTGACCCAAGTCAAATACCTTTTCCCTTCAACAAATATAATAAAATATTCCATAAAAGGTGGATCTAGATTTGGTTAACATTATTTTAATCATGCACCAAGATCTAGAATGACCCAATATTTTGTTATAAATAGGAGGGTTCTTCTCCATCATTCCTCACCTTTTTGTTGCCTATTAGATCACTCTGGATCTATACACTTGGTCTCATTTCTACCATTTGCTCCCATTGAGCTCTATTTTCTGCATTGGGTTTTCTACACCTACAAGAGAGAGAAAGCTTAGATCTGAAGTGCTGAGGACTACAAAGAACCCATCCCATTGAGGAGAGCTAGATACACCTTCTTGTTTTCCTCCCAGGTGCCCTGTAATATAAAATTCTTTCAAAAAATCGTGTTCTTTTCTTGTCCGTTGGATGCATGGAGAAAACCCTTTATTTTACTACTTAATGTCTTTCCATATATAGATCTGGTATTTTGCAGCTATTTTCTTGTCTAACCAATTGCAGATCTGAAGATATTGGCAGCCACTTTTGTTGTTAGGGCTATTAGTTATGCATAGCTAAAGTGGTCCTTTTTCGTACACTTCGACGAAGGATTCATACTAACATGAACCTCTGCAATATAGTCTCGACATACTTCCTCTGGTTTAACCAGAGCTTCCTCTTTGCCCGATCTCTCTTAATTTCCATGCCCAAAATATAGTTTGCAGCACCAAGATCCTTCATGTCGAATGTGGAGAACAGTTGTGTCTTCAAATCTTGGATAATTTCTTTGTCATTTCCAATCAACAACATATCATCCACATATAAGACCAAATAAATAACACGGTCACCAATTAATTTAAAATAAACATAGTGATCCTCCTTGCTTCTGGTGAAGCCAAGTCCCTGTATATAGGTATCAAATTTTTGATACCACATCCTTGGTGAATGTTTTAACCCATACAGAGACTTCTTCAACCTGCATACCATTTCTTTCTTACTCTTCACCATAAAGCCTTCAGGTTGCTTCATGTAGATCTCCTCTTCTAGATCCCCGTGAAGAAATGTTGTCTTCACATCCATCTGTTCTATCTCAAAATCAAATGCAGCAGCAACAGATAAAATTAATCTAATAGAAGTGACTTTGGCAACAGGAGAAAAAATATCACCAAAATCAATTCCCGACACCTGGGAATAACCTTTTACCACCAACTGAGCTTTGTATTTCTCCACCTTACCTTCTACATTCATCTTCTTTTTAAACACCCATTTACTCTCGATGGACTTCCTTCCAGCCATCAACTCCACCAGATCCCATGCCTCATTTTTGTGCAAGGATGCCATTTCATCAACCATTGCCTCCTTCTAGAGTTTTCCATCCTCTGAATCTACTGTTTCCCTGACAATTTTGGGATCATCATCAGTTATAGTTAAGGAAAAACCTGAATAGAAAGCAGATGGACTATACCTTTCTGGTGGCCTTCTTTCCCGAACTGATCTTCTCATAGCTGGAGTTTGTGGCTCTTCCTCTTCTGAATATTCTTCTGTTGTAGAGTCTGACTCATCCTCCTTTAGCTCAAACTCTATCTTCTCAAGTTCCTTTGATAGGACTTCATGTGTAACAACATCTTTCACCTCTCTAAACACCACATCTCGGCTGTACATAACCTTCCTTGTTTCTGGGTTCCAAAGCTTGTATTAAACCATCCTTATACCCAATAAAGATGCACCTTTCAGATTTATTATCCAACTTGGTCCTTTTCTCCTTTGGAACATGTACATATGTATCACATCCAAATACCCTTAGATGTGAAAGAGGGTTTCTTACCAGTCCATACCTCATGTGGAGTCTTATCCTCCAACGCCGATGAAGGTGATCTGTTAACTAAGTAACATGCAGTCTCCATTGCCTCTGCCTAGAATTCTTGTCCTAACCCGGTACCACTGAGCATGCTTCTTTCCTTTTCCATCAGCGTTATGTTCTTTATTTCTGCAACTCCGTTTTTCTGAGATGTGTATGGAGTAGTCTTCTACCGTGCTATACCACACTTCTTACAAAACTCTTTAAATTCCTTCTTGCAGAACTCCCCACCATTATCCGTTCTTAGCGCCTTTATCTTCTTCTCTGTCTGGTTTTCCACTAGAGCCTTAAATTCTTTAAATTTGTCAAAGACTTCAGATTTCTTCCTCAAGAAATATATCCATGTATTCCTTGAGAATTCATCTATGAATGAAACATAGTACACAGACTTTCCCAGTGAAGGAACTGACACAGGTCCAAACACATCACTGTGCACATGTTCTAATATCTTTTTCATCCTCTTAGCACCAGAAGGAAAACTCACCCGATTCTGCTTCCCATATACACAATGTTCACAGAAATCGAAATCTAGAGAGAAATTAGACATACCTTCTACCATACCATTTCTATGCAGTATTCGAAGGCCCTTCTCTCCAATATGTCCAAGCCTTTGATGCCATAGCATGTTCTTTTCTCCAGAGACAACTAGGCTTTCCACTCCACTTTCAGGAACCATAGAACTGTTACACCCATCAATAACAGTGCTACCTTGTATCTTGTATAGAGTTCCAGTCTGAAATCCCCGCATTAATACCAGTGCTCCCCGAACCATCTTGCAGGCATATTTCTCGAACACCTTTTTTACACCTGAATCATCCATCTTGCTTACAGAAATCAGATTTCTGGCCAATTCAGGAATATGCAGAACACTAGGAAGTGTTCTAATCCTTCCACCTTGCAGCTTTAGCTTGACCTTTCTACGTCCGACGATTCTGGCCTTCCTATCATCCCCTAGGAATATATCGCCACCATCATATTTCTCA
Source organism: Pinus albicaulis (assembly GCA_034641835.2). Classification (NCBI taxonomy): domain Eukaryota; kingdom Viridiplantae; phylum Streptophyta; class Pinopsida; order Pinales; family Pinaceae; genus Pinus; species Pinus albicaulis. Next base: position 260,827,193 of record CM076579.1, read on the forward strand.
TACTCGCAGAACCACTCCCTATGGGGAGTGAAGTGAAAGGATGCACTCGAGTCAATCAAACATGACTCATGATATACATGTGTATTTGAAGAAGAAGCCAAATACACATCCCCACCTTCATCCGAGGTGGTTTTTGCCTCTGTAGAAGAAGCATCATCAGATCCCTTTCCTTTCTCAGGAGCTTTAGATCTGCAGTCCTTTTTGTAGTGCCCTTCCTTTCCGCATTTCCAGTACACCTTTACAAACTTTCCAGGAGATTTAGATCTCCCTCTAGATTTAGATCTCCCACTTGAAACCTTATTCTTGTTTCTGTTTTGGGACTTTCCTCATACAAATAAGGCATCTCTATTCTGACCCTCCATATTTCTTCGTCTCATTTCCTTCGACAGCAAGGCTGAGACAATGTCATCAAAATTCAAGGTAGTTATATTGCTACCTATTGCAATAACCAGACTGTCCCATGAGTCTGGTAGAGAACACAACAAACTGATGCACTTATCTTTATCTGAGATTTTAATATCAACAGATGACAACTGACTTACTACAGTATTGAAGGTGTTTAGATGCTCTGTCACTGAGTCTCCATCCTTCATCCTCAGGTTATACAGCTTTTTCCTCGGGAACAATTTATTCACCAGAGACTTAGATTGGTACAAAGTCCCTAGCTTGTCCCACAAGGTCTTCGTCGTAGCTTCCCCAGATACATTTGTTGGAACACCTAATCCTACATGGGTTGGTGTAGAATGTGAAAAGTCACAATGGAGTCCAAGTGACCTTGGAATGTGAAACCAAGAGTCACACCATTGTACTATAAATGTACATCTTTGTATAATGGAAAATAAGAAAGCCTCACGCTTATCCTTCATTGTGTTGAGTCTTTTGTGTGTGTGTGTTTATTCTTCTCATACACCATGTGTGTGTTTTAACATGGTGTTTAACATGGTATCAGAGCGAGCGATTGCTGACCCTGCTTCAAATTGAGTGAGCCATTTGTGTTTATGGCCTGTGTATATCTGCAAAAAATTTGATAATGTTTGCAGCACTCAGAGATTGTTGCAGCAGTCATTTTTCCGCATTCAAAAGAAGCAACATTTAGAATTTGTTTTGAAGAGAAGCAGCATTGTGCATCTGAAGGTTTTCTCACTGCTCATTCTTCCTGCAATTTCTTCTTATTAAAATCTGCAATTTGAAGAGCTGCTGGATACTATTTATATTGGGTTTCTGAAGAAGAAGTTTATGGCTTTTTCATGGAAAATTCTGAGTTTTTCTACTGAAAATTTACTTCTGCTGGATTTTTTACTGCTATAAGTTCCAGAAAAATTCTGCTGTATATTTGGAAGAAAAACATTCTGCTGCAATTCTAAAAAAAAAAAAAAATCTTTCACTGCTCTCTGCTCTCAATCTTTATCGCTGCCCTCACCTCACTGCAATACGCCCTCACCCCTTTTAAATCCTGCATTTTACTCTACGCGGCCCCCCTCTCTCTTATCGACCGACTGCTCCACTCTGCATGCACCCTGCATTACAAAAATTATATAAAAAATAAATAAAAAAAACAAAAAAAATTACTGAACTAGGCCCACGACCTGCTCTACTCTGCGCCCTCCCAACCCCTCACATTCCCACGGCACCTACGCTCCTTACGCATCTCCCCAACCATCCTTCCCACACTTCAAAATTCCGTCCCACTACGCCACTCATCTTCCTTAACTCGGCCCCTGCCACCTGCGTTAACCCCTTGCTTGGCCGCTTATCACTGCTCGGCTCACATACGCTCCCTTATCAACCTACTTGCTCTCACGGCTCTGCAAACTTACCTAACCCTCACCTCTACACACACACTCTTCAACGCATCTACCGCCGGCCCCTTCACCCTTTGCTCTCGACGGCCAACCCCATACCTCGTTCACTCCATCACCGTTCCCCTCCTTACAGCCCAAACCCCGCCTACTTCCCACGCGGGCTCCCTTGCTGCATCTACCTACCAACTCTACTCCCCATGCCACACTCAACGTATTCCCTCACTTCTCTATGCCCCCCTCTGTCCTTCCCTACGATACTTCTCCCTCCCTATACGAACACTCTACAACCGGCTCCTCTACCTTTCCGTCCCACCCCCTCGCTGCATCGCTGCCTCCCCTGCCCATATGCCCTTCCCTCCAATTCTCAAACACTCTCCCCTACGCTAATGCTACCTCCCTCCACGTAGAGTTTGTCCCAATTTTTAATTTTTTAAAATCATTTCCCCATATAAATACCCCCTCCAAATATTACCACCCCTCTCCTTTTTTAAAATTTTTTAAATTCCCTCCTCCATTTAATTCGATCCCCTCCCTTTTAAATTCATTCCAACTTTTTCATTTTAATTTTTTACATTAAAAAGCCTCTCACCGCCCATTCCCATTTATATATAATCCCATTTTTATATAATTCATTTCCTTTAGTTTTTAAATTCCCCACTCTCCCACCCCTTTTAAAATTTTCATTTCCCTCCCATTTTTAATTATTCCCATTAATTTATTTTTTTAATTAATTAAAAAAAAAAAAAAACAGCAGAGAGAGAGGAAAGAGAGAATATGAACAACAGAAAAAGAGAAGCAGATGGACTAAATATATAGAAAAAAATGCAGATTTACATTGTAATTTGTGGCATTGATTTGAAGGGTGATTTTCTGAAGAATTGACATTTGAAGACAAGTTTGCCATCATTGCAAAACAGTTATTCGAAGAAAAAAATTCAGCTGCATAGTGTTTTCAGCTGCACATTTACAAAATATTTTGCAGAAATATTGTATTGAATTGACATTGTATTGTGGAATTTGCATCTTATTCATAGTTGCAATCAATACTTGAGTTGTTGAAAAATTGTTGATTGCCCTCCATCATTTGAGGAGAAGATTTTGTGCTTTGAGACTTCCATAGTTGGAAGTTCTCTTGAGTCATTTGTATTTGTTGCATCACATTGTAAACGGGTGCATTTTCGGTTGAAGCCGACACCCTTTCATTTTTGAGCCTAAGTTGTTGAAAATGGCCAAAATCAATGAGGCATTAGTGTTGTTGAATGACCTCATTCATTCCAATGTTGATGATATCATAAAAATGAGCAAGGATGCTCTTTGTAATATTCAAAGTTGTTTACAAGATGCACAAGAAAAGATTGAGTTTTTGCAGTTGGAATCTCAGCTCCAACAAGATGAACTTCAACAAAAGAGTCACCATTTTGAACCTGTTTCTGTTCAGAAGATTGTGAAAGACTCCCATCAGCAGCAAGTCAGTAAAGTTGAAGTCGATTCCCACTCAGTTCCTTGCACAAGAGTAAATGTACATGCAGATGCAGCAGCTCAGCTTGCACTTCCTAAGCCCATCATCAGACCTTGGGAAGAGCTTGTCCACAACAAGCACAAAACTGGTCTTGGATATGAAAAGGATGTGTCCTTTCATATTCCAGACTACACCAAGCCCATCATATTTCAGAATGTCGGATTCTTGTATGACAGTTCACCTGCAAATGTTCCAGATCCTGCTTCGCTTCCACAACATATTTTGAAATGCCAACACTGTGATCGAGTTGGCCATATGAAAGATCACTATTTTGATCTTCATCCATGCAAGCACTGTGGTCGGCACACCCATTCTTCAGACAGATGCTTCAGAAACAAGCCTCCTGCAAGAACCAAAATTCATCTTGGATGGATCGCTTCTTGGCAATGGGCATCAGCAGCCAAGAGGATGTTTAAGTCACATGTCAGAACATGTTCACGAATATTGAGCAAACTTGCAGTTGAGTTTTCGCCATCATCTCACCTTGTCCCTGATAGGGGGGAAAATGGTGGTCATGTATAAGCTTCGACGTCAGATCAAGCGAGCCTGAGCCACAATCTCTCATTCCATGTTCAGATTTGTAGCCTGCAGTTCAAGCGAGCCTGAGCCACAATTCGCCATTCCAGATTCAGAGATGTAGCCAGAGACATGGATGGCCATGAGCATGCCTTCAGTTGGTGGACAACCTTCAACCATCATATTTGGTTGGTGGATAACCTAAAACCATCACAGGTAGCAGACCTCCCTTCTTTTAGGTCGAAGGTCTCCCTTTCCTATATGAGGAACACTCTAGCAGAAGCCTTCAGCTTCTTGCCAGCTTTGGTTGAGTTCCAGGAAATGCTTCAAGCATTCCAAAGTTGTTGGTAATCCTAAAACCATCATAGGTAGTAGACCTCCCTTCTTTTAGGTTGAAGGTCTCCCTTTTTTATGAGGGACAATTAATCTAGAAGAAGCCTTCAGCTTCTTGCCAATTTTGGAAGAGTTCTGGGAATTGCAACAAGTTTTGCGTTCCAGTGTTGGTGGTCATCCTTAAACCATCTCTTTTTCCCAACATTTCAGAGAGTTGATTCAGCCCAAGTGTTGCCATGTATACTTTGTAGATTTGTATTACAACTCTCTTCTTGGACTCACACATACCCCTTCGGATTAAGGGGGGATGTTGGAACACCTAATCCTACATGGGTTGGTGTGGAATGCGAAAAGTCACAATGGAGTCCAAGTGACCTTGGAATGTGAAACCAAGAGTCACACCATTGTACTATAAATGTACATCTTTGTATAATGGAAAATAAGAAAGCCTCACGCTTATCCTTTGAAGGGGATTTAGCAGTGAAGGATTTTAGAGGTTAGGGTTTTGGGGGTTAAATGGAATCCACACTTAAATGGGTTAGGAGTTTAGGGGTTTAGGGTGTTAAATTGGTTAGGGGTTGGGAATTAGGGTTTAAGGGGTTAGGGGTTAAGGGTTTAGAGGTTTAGGGTTTAGGGGGTTAAATGGGTTACATGTTTAGAGGTTTAGGGGGTTAGGGGATTTAGTAGTGAAGGATTTTAGGGGTTAGAGTTTAGGGTTTTGGGGGTTAAATGGAATCCACACTTAAATGGGATAGGTTTTTAGGGGTTTAGGGTGTTGAATTGGTTAGGGGTTGGGAATTAGGGTTTAAGCGGTTAGGGGTTAAGGGTTTAGGGGATAGGAATTAGGGTTTAAGGGGTTAGGGGTTTTGGGGTTTATGGGCCAAAATGGGTTAGGGGTAGGGGCTAAGGGTTTAGAGGTTTAGGGTTTAGCGGTTAAATGGGTTAGGGGTTTAGAGGTTTAGTAGGGGTAAATGGGTTAGGGGTTAAGGGTTTATAGGTTTAGGGTTTAGGGGGTTAAGGGTTTGGGGATTAGGAATTAGGGTTTAAGGGGTCAAGGGTTATGGGTTGGGAATCCACACTTAAATGAGTTAGGTTTTTAGGGGTTTAGGGTGTTGAATTGGTTAGGGTTTTTGGGGTTTAGGGGCTTAAATGGGTTACAGGTTTAGAGGTTTAGGGGGTTAGGGGATTTAGCAGTGAAGGATTTTAGGGGTTAGGGGTTAGGGTTTTGGAGGTTAAATGGAATCCACATTTAAATGGGTTAGGTTTTTAGGGGTTTAGGGTGTTGAATTCGTTAGGGGTTTTGGGGTTTAGGGGCTTAAATGGGTTAGGGGTTAATGGGTTAGGTGTAGGGGTTAAGGGTTTAGAGGTTTAGGGTTTAAGGGTTAAATGGGTTAGGGGTTTAGAGGTTTAGTGGGGGTAAATGGGTTAGGGGTTAAGGGTTTAGAGGTTTAGGGTTTAGGGGGTTAAGGGTTTAGGGGTTAGGAATTTTGGTTTAAGGTGTCAAGGGTTATGGGTTTGGAATTAGGGTTTAAGGGGTTAGGGGTTAAGGGTTTAGAGGTTTAGGGTTTAGGGGGTTATATGAGTTACATGTTTAGAGGTTTAGGGGGTTAGGGGATTTAGCAGTGAAGGATTTTAGGGGTTGGGGGTTAGGGTTTTTGGGGTTAAATGGAATCCACACTTAAATGGGTTAGGTTTTTAGGGGTTTCGGGTGTTGAATTGGTTAGGGGTTTTGGGGTTTAGGGGCTTAAATGGGTTAGGGGTTAACGGGTTAGGGGTAGGGGTTAAAGGTTCAGAGGTTTAGGGTTTAGGGGTTAAATGGGTTAGGGGTTTAGAGGTTTAGTGGGGTTAAATGGGTTAGGGGTTAAGGGTTTATAGGTTTAGGGTTTAGGAGGTTAAATGGGTTAGGGGTTAGGAATTAGGGTTTAAGGGGTCAAGGGTTAAGGGGTTAGAGGTTTAGGTGTTTAAGGGGTTGAATGGGCTATGGGTTGGGAATTAGGGTTTAAGGGGTTATAGGTTTAGGGTTTAGGGGGTTAAATTGGTTAGGGTTGTTTTATAGGTTTAGGGGGTTAGGGGATTTAGCAGTTAAGGATTTTAGGGGTTAGAAGTTAAGGGTTAACGGGTTAGGGGTAGGGGTTAAGGGTTTAGAGGTTTAAGGTTTATGGCATTAAATGGGTTAGGGGTTAGGAATTAGGGTTTAAGGGGTCAAGGGTTAAGGGGTTAGAGGTTTAGGTGTTTAAGGGGTTGAATGGGTTATGGGTTGGGAATTAGGGTTTAAGGGGTTATAGGTTTAGGGGTTAGGGGATTTAGCAGTTAACGATTTTAGAGGTTAGAAGTTAGGGGTTAATGGAGTTAAATGGGTTAGGTTTTTAGGGGTTTAGGGTGTTGAATTGGTTAGGGGTTCAGAATTAGGGTTTTAGGGGTTAGGGGTTAAGGGTTTAGAGGTTTAGGGTTTAGGGGGTTAAATGGGTTACAGGTTTAGAGGTTTAAGGGTTTAGGGGATTTAGGAGTGAAGGATTTTAGGGGTTAGGGGTTAGGGTTTTGGGGTTTAAATGGAATCCACACTTAAATGGGTTAGATTTTTAAGGGTTTAGGGTGTTGAATTGGTTAGGGGTTTTGGGGTTTAGGGGCTTAAATGGGTTAGGGGTAGGGGTTAAGGGTTTAGATGTTTAGGGTTTAAGGGTTAAATGGGTTAGGGGTTTATAGGTTTAGTGGGGGTAAATGGCTTATGGGTTAAGTGTTTAGAGGTTTAGGGTTTAGGGGGTTAAGGGTTTAGGGGTTAGGAATTAGGGTTTAAGGGGTCAAGGGTTATGGGTTGGGAATTAGGGTTTAAGGGGTTAGGGGTTAAGGGTTTAGAGGTTTAGGGTTTAGGGGGTTATATGTGTTACAGATTTAGAGGTTTAGGGGTTTAGGGGATTTAGTAGTGAAGGATTTTAGGGGTTGGGGTTTAGGGTTTTGGGGGTTAAATGGAATCCACACTTAAATGGGTTAGGTTTTTAGGGGTTTAGGGTGTTGAATTGGTTAGGGGTTTTGGGGTTTAGGGGCTTAAATGGGTTAGGGGTAGGGGTTAAGGGTTTAGAGCTTTAGGGTTTAGGGGTTAAATGGGTTAAGGGTTTAGAGGTTTAGTGGGGGTAAATGGGTTAGGGGTTAAGGGTTTACAAGTTTAGGGTTTAGGGGGTTAAATGGGTTAGGAGTTAGGAATTCGGGTTTAAGGGGTCAAGGGTTAAGGGGTTAGAGGTTTAGGTGTTTAAGGGGTTAAATGGGTTATGGGTTGGGAATTAGGGTTTAAGGGGTTATAGGTTTAGGGTTTAGGGGGTTAAATGGGTTAGGGTTGGTTTAGAGGTTTATGGGGTTAGGGGATTTAGCAGTTAAGGATTTTAGGGGTTAGAAGTTAGGGGTTAACGGGTTAGGGGTAGGGGTTAAGGGTTTAGAGGTTTAGGGTTTAGGGGGTTAAATGGGTTAGGGCTTAGGAATTAGGGTTTAAGGGGTCAAGGGTTAACGGGTTAGAGGTTTAGGTGTTTAAGGGGTTGAATGGGTTATGGGTTGGGAATTAGGGTTTAAGGGGTTATAGGTTTAGGGTTTAGGGGGTTAATGGGTTAGGGTTGGTTTAGAGGTTTAGGGGGTTAGGGGATTTAGCAGTTAAGGATTTTAGGGGTTAATGGGGTTAAATGGGTTAGGTTTTTAGGTGTTTAGGGTGTTGAATTGGTTAGGGGTTCGAAATTAGGGTTTTAGGGTTACAGGTTAAGAGTTTAAAGGTTTAGGGTTTAGGGGGTTAAATGGGTTACAGGTTTAGAGGTTTAGGGGGTTAGGGGATTTAGCAGTGAAGGATTTTAGGGGTTAGGGGTTAGGGTTTTGGGGGTTAAATGGAATCCACACTTAAATGGGTTAGGTTCTTAGGGTTTAGGGTGTTGAATTGGTTAGGGGTTCGGAATTAGGGTTTAAGGGGTTAGGGGTTAAGGGTTTAGAGGTTTAGGGTTTAGGGGGTTAAATGGGTTACACGTTTAGAGGTTTAGGGGGTTAGGGGATTTAGCAGTCAAGGATTTTAGGGGTTAGGGGTTAAGGTTTTGAGGGTTGAATGGAATCCACACTTAAATGGGTTAGGTTTTTAGGGGTTTACGGTCTTGAATTGGTTAGGGGTTGGGAATTAGGGTTTGAAGGGTTAGGTGTTAAGGGTTTCAAGGTTAGGAATTAGGGTTTAAGGGGTCAAGGGTTATGGGTTGGGAATTAGGGTTTAAGGGGTTAGGGGTTTAGGGGCTTAAATGGGTTAGGGGTTAACGGGTTAGTGGTAGGGGTTAAGGGTTTAGAGTTTTAGGGTTTAGGGGTTAAATGGGTTTGGGGTTTAGAGATTTAGTGGGGGTAAATGGGTTAGGGGTTAAGGGTTTAGAGGTTTAGGGTTTAGGGGGTTAAATGGGTTAGGCGTTAGGAATTAGGGTTTAAGGGGTCAAGGGTTAAGGGGTTAGAGGTTTAGGTGTTTAAGGGGTTGAATTGGTTATGGGTTGGGAATTAGGGTTTAAGGGGTTATAGGTTTAGGGTTTAGGTGGTTAAATGGGTTAGGGTTGGTTTAGAGGTTTAGGGGGTTAGGGGATTTAGCAGTTAAGGATTTTAGGGGTTAGCAGGTTGGGGGTATGGGTTAAGGGTTTAGAGGTTTAGGGTTTAGGGGGTTAAATGGGTTAGGGGTTAGGGGATTTAGCAGTGAAGGATTTTAGGGGTTAGGGGTTAGGGTTTTGGGGGTTAAATTGAATCCACACTTAAATGGGTTAGGTTTCTAGGGGTTTAGGGTGTTGAATTGTTTAGGGGTATGGAATTAGGGTTTAAGGGATTAGGGGTTAAGGGTTTAGGGGTTAGGAATTATGGTTTAAGGGGTCAAGGGTTATGGGTTGGGAATTAGGGTTTAAGGGGTTAGGGGTTTTGGGGTTTAGGGGCTTAAATGGGTTAGGGGTTAACGGGTTAGTGGTAGGGGTGAAGGGTTTAGAAGTTTAGGATTTAGGGGTTAAATGGGTTAGGGGTTTAGAGTTTTAGTGGGGGTAAATGGGTTAGGGGTTAAGGTTTTAGAGGTTTAGGGTTTAGGGGGTTAAATGGGTTAGGCGTTAGGAATTAGGGTTTAAGGGGTCAAAGGTTAAGGGGTTAGAGGTTTAGGTGTTTAAGGGGTTGAATGGGTTATGGGTTGGGAATTAGGGTTTAAGGGGTTATAGGTTTAGGGTTTAGGGGGTTAAATGGGTTAGGGTTGGTTTAGAGGTTTAGGGGGTTAGGGGATTTAGCAGTTAAGGATTTTAGGGGTTAGAAGTTAGGGGTTAACGGGTTAGGGGTATGGGTTAAGGGTTTAGAGGTTTAGGGTTTAGGGGGTTAAATGGGTTAGGGGTTAAGGGATTTAGCAGTGAAGGATTTTAGGGTTTAGGGTTTTGGGGGTTAAATTGAATCCACACTTAAATGGGTTAGGTTTCTAGGGGTTTAGTGTGTTGAATTGGTTAGGGGTTGGGAATTAGGGTTTAAGGGATTAGGGGTTAAGGGTTTAGGGGTTAGGAATTAGGGTTTAAGGGGTCAAGGGTTATGGGTTGGGAATTGGGGTTTAAGGGGTTAGGGGTTTTGGGGTTTTTGGGCTTAAATGGGTTAGGGGTTAACAGGTTAGTGGTAGGGGTGAAGGGTTTAGAGGTTTAGGGTTTAGGGGGTTAAATGGGTTAGGCGTTAGGAATTAGGGTTTAAGGGGTCAAGGGTTAAGGGGTTAGAGGTTTAGGTGTTTAAGGGGTTGAATGGGTTATGGGTTGGGAATTAGGGTTTAAGGGGTTATAGGTTTAGGGTTTAGGGGGTTAAATGGGTTAGGGTTTGTTTAGAGGTTTAGGGGGTTAAGGGATTTAGCAGTTAAGGATTTTAGGGGTTAGAAGTTAGGGGTTAACGGGTTAGGGGTATGGGTTAAGGGTTTAGAGGTTTAGGGTTTAGGGTGTTAAATGGGTTAGGGGTTAGGGGATTTAGCAGTGAAGGATTTTAGGGGTTAGGGGTTAGGGTTTTGGGCGTTAAATTGAATCCACACTTAAATGGGTGAGGTTTCTAGGGGTTTAGGGTGTTGAATTGGTTAGGGGTTGGGAATTAGGGTTTATGGGATTAGGGGTTAAGGGTTTAGGGGTTAGGAATTAGGGTTTAAGGGGTCAAGGGTTATGGGTTGGGAATTAGGGTTTAAGGGGTTAGGGGTTTTGGGGTTTAGGGGCTTAAATGGGTTAGGGGTTAACGGGTTAGTTAACGGGGTAGGGGTAGGGGTTAAGGGTTTACAGGTTTAAGGTTTAGGGGTTAAATGGGTTAGGGGTTTAGAGGTTTAGTGGGGGTAAATGGGTTAGGGGTTAAGGGTTTAGAGGTTTAGGGTTTAGAGGGTTAGGGGTTTAGAGGTTTAGTGGGGCTAAATGGGTTAGGGGTTAAGGGTTTATAGGTTTAGGGTTTAGGGGGTTAAATGGGTTAGGCGTTAGGAATTAGGGTTTAAGGGGTCAAGGGTTAAGGGGTTAGAGGTTTAGGTGTTTAAGGGGTTGAATGGTTTATGGGTTGGGAATTAGGGTTTAAGGGGTTATAGGTTTAGGATTTAGGGGGTTGAATGGGTTAGGGTTGGTTTAGAGGTTTAGGGGGTTAGGGGATTTAGCAGTTAAGGATTTTAGGGGTTAGAAGTTAGGGGTTAACGAGTTAGGGGTATAGGTTAAGGGTTTAGAGGTTTAGGGTTTAGGGGGCTAAATGGGTTAGGGGTTAGGGGATTTAGCAGTGAAGGATTTTAGGGGTTAGGGTTTAGGGTTTTGGGGGTTAAATTGAATCCACACTTAAATGGGTTAGGTTTCTAGGGGTTTAGGGTGTTGAATTGGTTAGGGGTTGGGAATTAGGGTTTAAGGGATTAGGGGTTAAGGGTTTAGGGGTTAGGAATTAGGGTTTAAGGGGTCAAGGGTTTTGGGTTGGGAATTAGGGTTTAAGGGGTTAGGGGTTTTGGGGTTTTGGGGCTTAAATGGGTTAAGGGTTAACGGGTTAGGGGTAGGGGTTAAGGGTTTAGAGGTTTAGGTTTTAGGGGTTAAATGGGTTAGGGGTTTAGAGGTTTAGTAGGGGTAAATGGGTTAGGGGTTAAGGGTTTAGAGGTTTAGGGTTTAGGGGGTTAAGGGTTTAGGGGTTAGGAATTAGGGTTTAAGGGGTCAAGGGTTATGGGTTGGGAATTATGGTTTAAGGGGTTAGGGGTTAAGGGTTTAGAGGTTTAGGGTTTAGGGGGTTAAATGGGGTATAGGTTTAAAGGTTTAGGGGGTTACGGGATTTAGCAGCGAAGGATTTTAGGGGTCAGGGGTTAAGGTTTTGGGGGTTAAATGGAATCCACACTTAAATGGGTTAGGTTTTTAGGGGTTTAGGGTGTTGAATTGGTTAGGGGTTTTTGGGTTTAGGGGCTTAAATGGGTTACAGGTTTAGAGGTTTAGGGGGTTAGGGGATTTAGCAGTGAGGGATTTTAGGGGTTAGGGGTTAGGGTTTTTGGGGTTAAATGGAATCCATACTTAAATGGGTTAGGTTTTTAGGGGTTTAGGGTGTTGAATTGGTTAGGGGTTTTGGGGTTTAGGGGCTTAAATGGGTTAGGGGTTAACGGGTTAGGGGTAGGGCTTAAGGGTTTAGAGGTTTAGGGTTTAGGGGTTAAATGGGTTAGGGGTTTAGAGGTTTAGTAGGGGTAAATGGGTTAGGGGTTAAGGGTTTAGAGGTTTAGGGTTTAGGGGGTTAAGGGTTTAGGGGTTAGGAATGAGGGTTTAAGGAGTCAAGGGTTATGGGTTGGGAATTATGGTTTAAGGGGTTAGGGGTTAAGGGTTTAGAGGTTTAGGGTTTAGGGTGTTAAATGTGTTATAGGTTTAGAGTTTTAGGGGGTTAGGGGATTTAGCAGCGAAGGATTTTAGGGGTTAGGGGTTAGGGTTTTGGGGGTTAAATGGAATCCACACTTAAATGGGTTAGGTTTTTAGGGGTTTAGGGTGTTGAATTGGTTAGAGGTTTTGGGTTTAAGAGCTTAAATGGGTTACATGTTTAGAGGTTTAGGGGGTTAGGGGATTTAGCAGTGAAGGATTTTAGGGGTTAGGGGTTAGGTTTTTGGGGGTTAAATGGAATCCACGCTTAAATGGGTTAGGTTTTTAGGGGTTTAGGGTGTTGATTTGGTTAGGGGTTTTGGGGTTTAGGGGCTTAAATGGGTTAGGGGTTAACGGTTTAGGGGTAGGGTTTAAGGGTTTAGAGATTTAGGGTTTATGGGTTAAATGGGTTAGGGGTTTAGAGATTTAGTGGGGGTAAATGGGTTAGGGGTTAAGGGTTTAGAGGTTTAGGGTTTAGGGGTTAAGAATTAGGGTTTAAGGGGTCAAGGGTTATGGGTTGGGAATTAGGGTTTAAGGGGTTAGCGGTTAAGGGTTTAGAGGTTTAGGGTTTTGGGGGTTATATGGGTTACAGGTTTAGAGGTTTAGGGGATTAGGGGATTTAGCAGTGAAGGATTTTAGGGGTTGGGAGTTAGGGTTTTGGGGGTTAAATGGAATCCACACTTAAATGTGTTAGGTTTTTAGGGGTTTAGGGTGTTGAATTGGTTACGAGTTTTGGGGTTTAGGGGTTTAAATGGGTTAGGGGTTAACAGGGTAGGGGTAGGGGTTAAGGGTTTAGAGGTTTAGGGTTTAGGGGTTAAATGGGTTAGGGGTTTAGAGGTTTAGTGGGGGGTAAATGGGTTAGGGGTTAAGGGTTTAGAGGTTTAGGGTTTAGGGGGTTAAATGGGTTAGGGGTTAGGAATTAGGGTTTAAGGGGTTAGAGGTTTAGGTGTTTAAGTGGTTGAATGGGTTATGGGTTGGGAATTAGGGTTTAAGGGGTTATAGGTTTAGGGTTTAGGGGGTTAAATGGGTTAGGGTTGGTTTATAGGTTTAGGGGGTTAGGGGATTTAGCAGTTAAGGATTTTAGGGGTTAGAAGTTAGGGGTTAACGGGTTAGGGGTAGGGGTTAAGGATTTAGAGGTTTAAGGTTTAGGGCGTTAAATGGGTTAGGGGTTAGGAATTAGGGTTTAAAGGGTCAAGGGTTAAGGGGTTAGAGGTTTAGGTGTTTAAGGGGTTGAATGGGTTATGGGTTGGGAATTAGGGTTTAAGGGGTTATAGGTTTAGGTTTTAGGGGGTTAAATGGGTTAGGGTTGGTTTAGAGGTTTAGGGAGTTAGGGGATTTAGCAGTTAAGGATTTTAGGGGTTAGAAGTTAGGGGTATGGGTTAAGGGTTTAGAGGTTTAGGGTTTAGGGGGTTAAATGGGTTAGGGGTTAGGAATTAGGGTTTAAGGGGTCAAGGGTTAAGGAGTTAGAGGTTTAGGTGATTAAGGGGTTGAATGGGTTATGGGTTGGGAATAAGGGTTTAAGGGGTTATAGGTTTAGAGTTTAGGGGGTTAAATGGGTTAGGGTTGGTTTAGAGGTTTAGGGGGTTACGGGATTAGGGTTTGAAAGTTTAGGGTTTAAGGGGTTAAATGGGTTAGAGGTTTAGAGGTTTAGGGGGTTAGGGGATTTAGCAGTGAAGGATTTAGGGGTTATGGGTTAGGGTTTTGGGGGTTAAATGGAATCCACACTTAAATGGGTTAGGTTTTTAGGGGTTTAGGGTGTTGAATTGGTTAGGGGTGTGGAATTAGGGTTTAAGGGATTAGGGGTTAAGGTTTTAGAGGTTTAGGGTTTAGGGGGTTAAATGGGTTACATGTTTAGAGGTTTAGGGGGCTAGGGGATTTAGCAGTGAAGGATTTTAGGGGTTAGGGGTTAGGGTTTTGGGGGTTAAATTGAATCCACACTTAAATGGGTTAGGTTTTTAGGGGTTTAGGGTGTTGAATTGGTTAGGGGTTGGGAATTAGGGTTTAAGGGATTAGGGGTTAAGGGTTGAGGGGTTAGGAATTAGGGTTTAAGGGGTCAAGGGTTATGGGTTGGGAATTAGGGTTTAAGGGGTTAGGGGTTTTGGGGTTTAGGGGCTTAAATGGGTTAAGGGTTAACGGGTTAGGGGTAGGGGTTAAGGTTTTATAGGTTTAGGTTTTACGGGTTAAATGGGTTAGGGGTTTAGAGGTTTAGTAGGGGTAAATGGTTTGGGGGTTAAGGGTTTAGATGTTTAGGGTTTAGGGGTTAGGAATTAGGGTTTAAGGGGTAAAGGGTTATGGGTTGGGAATTATGGTTTAAGGGGTTAGGGGTTAAGGGTTTAGAAGTTTAGGGTTTAGGGGGTTGAATGGGGTATAGGTTTAGAGGTTTAGGGGGTTACAAGATTTAGCAGCGAAGGATTTTAGGGGTTAGGGGTTAGGGTTTTGGGGGTTAAATGAAATCCACACTTAAATGGGTTAGGTTTTTAGGGGTTTAGGGTGTTGAATTGGTTAGGGGTTTTTGGGTGTAGGGGCTTAAATGGGTTACAGGTTTAGAGGTTTAGGGGGTTAGGGGATTTAGCAGTGAGGGATTTTAGGGGTTAGAGGTTAGGGTTTTGGAGGTTAAATGGAATCCATACTTAAATGGGTTAGGTTTTTAGGGGTTTAGGGTGTTGAATTGGTTAGGGGTTTTGGGGTTTAGGGGCTTAAATGGGTTAGGGGTTTAGAGGTTTAGTGGGGGTAAATGGGTTAGGAGTTAAGGGTTTAGAGGTTTAGGGTTTAGGGGGTTAAGGGTTCAGGGGTTATGAATTATGGTTTAAGGTGTCAAGAGTTATGGGTTGGGAATTAAGGTTTAAGGGGTTAGGGTTTAAGGGTTTAGAGGTTTAGGGTTTAGGGGGTTATATGGGTTACAGGTTTAGAGGTTTAGGGGGTTAGGGGATTTAGCAGTGAAGGATTTTAGGGGTTGGGGGTTAGGGTTTTTGGGGTTAAATGGAGCCACTCTTAAATGGGTTAGGTTTTTAGGGGTTTTGGGGTTTAGGGGCTTAAATGGGTTAGGGGTATGGGTTAAGGGTTTAGAGGTTTAGGGTTTAGGGGTTAAATGGGTTAGGGTTTTAGAGGTTTAGTGGGGGTAAATGGGTTAGGGGTTAAAGGATTAGAGGTTTAGGGTTTAGGGGGTTAAATGGGTTAGCCTGGTTAGGAATTAGGGTTTAAGGGGTCAAGGGTTAAGGGGTTAGAGGTTTAGGTGTTTAAGGGGTTAAATGGGTTATGGGTTGGGAATTAGGGTTTAAGGGGTTATAGGTTTTGGGTTTAGGGGGTTAAATGGGTTAGGGTTGGTTTAGAGGTTTAGGGGGTTAGGGGATTTAGCAGTTAAGGATTTTAGGGGTTAGAAGTTAGTGGTTAATGGGGTTAAATGGGTTAGGTTTTTAGGGGTTTAGGGTGTCTAATTCGTTAGGGGTTGGGAATTAGGGTTTTAGGGGTTAGGGGTTAAGGGTTTAGAGGTTTAGGGTTTAGGGGTTAAATGGGTTACAGGTTTAGAGGTTTAGGGGGTTAGGGGATTTAGCAGTGAAGGATTTTAGGGGTTAGGGCTTAGGGTTTTGGGGGTTAAATGGAATCCACACTTAAATGGGTTAGGTTTTTAGGGGTTTACGGTGTTGAATTGGTTAGGGGTTGGGAATTAGGGCTTAAAGGTTTAGGGGTTAGTAATTAGGGTTTAAGGGGTTAGGGGTTTTGGGTTTTAAGGGCTTAAATGGGTTAGGGGTTAACGAGTTAGGGTTAGGGGTTAAGGGTTTAGAGGTTTATCATTTAGGGGTTAAATGGGTTAGGGGTTTAGAGGTTTAGTGGGGATAAATGGGTTAGGGGTTAAGGGTTTAGAGGTTTAGGGTTTAGGGGGTTAAATGGGTTAAGGGTTAGGAATTAGTGTTTAAGGGGTCAAGGGTTAATGGGTTAGAGGTTTAGGCATTTAAGGGGTTGAATGGGTTATGGGTTGGGAATTAGGGTTTAAGGGGTTATAGGTTTAGGGTTTAGGGGGTTAAATGGGTTAGGGTTGGTTTAGAGGTTTAGGGGGTTAGGGGATTTAGCAGTTAAGGATTTTAGGGGTTAAAAGTTAGGGGTTAATGGGGTTAAATGGGTTAGGTTTTTAGGGGTTTAGGGTGTTGAATTGGTTAGGGGTTGGGAATTAGGGTTTAAGGGGTTAGGGGTTAAGGGTTTAGAGGTTTAGGGTTTAGGGGGATAAATGGGTTATAGGTTTAGAGGTTTAGGGGATTTAGCAGTGAAGGTTTTTAGGGGTTAGGGGTTAGAGTTTTGGGGGTTAAATTGAATAAACACTTAAATGGGTTAGGTTTTTAGGGGTTTAGGGTGTTGAATTGGTTAGGGGTTGGGAATTAGGGTTTAAGGGGTTAGGGGTTAAGGGTTTAGGGGTTAGGAAATAGGGTTTAAGGGGTCAAGGGTTATGGGTTGGGAATTAAGGTTTAAGGGGTTAGGGGTTTTGAGGTTTAGGGGGTTAAATGGGTTAGGATTGGTTTAGAGGTTTAGGGGGTTAGGGGATTTAGCAGTTAAGTATTTTAGGGGTTAGGAGTTAGGGGTTTTGGGGTTTAAGTGCTTAAATGGGTTAGGGGTTAACGTGTTAGGGGTAGGGGTTAAGGGTTTAGGGGTTAAATGTGTTAGGGATTTAGAGGTTTAGTGGGGGTAAATGGGTTAGGGGTTAAGGGTTTAGAGGTTTAAGGTTTAGGGGGTTAAGGGTTTATGGGTTAGGAATTAGGGTTTAAGGGGTCAAGGGTTAGTTTTTTGCAATAACATAATTCTCCAATCCCATACACTTCTACTTGGAATGTCACACTTAACATTCATATCCTTTTCAGATAATATTCTTTATCCCCTTACATCCATACATAGGAAAATAAACTTCATTTCATTTTAATCTTGTGAAACTAAAGTGGAATAGAGGAGGACCCATTCCAAGAAGGGCATCTCACTCAATGTTCAAATAATATTGTTCATTCCCTTACATCCTTACCTAGGAAAATAGACTTCCTTTCAAGTTAATTGTTTGAAACTGAAGTGGAAGATAAAGTGACCCATTTCAAGAAGCTCATCTCACTTCAAAAATTTCTCGAGATTTCCAAGAATTTATAACGATATTAAGGTGCTATGCATTGTCTCCTTTATCACCTCATTGCATTTAGTCAATTGTTTTTTAAATTTAAATTTATTCATTAATTTCAAAAAAATATTATATAAATTATATATAGTTGTTTTTATTTTGATTTATGTTTTAGAATTTTATTTTATTTATATTAATATATCAATTAGTTTTATATAAAAATATTTTTAGTTTTTTTATATAACATTGATATTACAAAATATTGTAACAAATTTTATTTAATTAAATCTTCATGTATTTTTTATCATTAATAATAATAAAATAATTTAAAATAAAATTATAATTTTATTATTTTTTATCATTTTTTAATTTTAATAAAGTAATATTTAAATTATATAATGTACCAATTCTAAAAACTTAATAATTTTTGTGTTTTATTATAGGAATAAAACTCTCGGATGAGAGTTTTTAAAACTCTCATACGAGAGTTTTTAAAACTCTCGTACGAGAGTTTTTAAAACTCTCGTACGAGAGTTTTTAAAACTCTCGTACGAGAGTTTTTAAAACTCTCGTACGAGAGTTTTTAAAACTCTCATACGAGAGCTTTTAAAACTCTCATCCGAGAGCTTTTAAAACTCTCATACGAGAGCTTTTAAAACTCTCCTACGAGAGTTTTAAAACTCTCCTACGAGAGTTTTAAAACTCTGATACGAGAGTTTTAAAACTCTCATCCGAGAGTTTTTTTAACTCTCGTCCGAAAGTCTTCTCGAGAGTTTCTGTCAATAAAACTCTAGGACGAGAAAATGCATAACTCTCGTCCGAGAGATTTTTAACTCCGGTTAAACCCAATAAAAATTTCGGACGAGATTTTTTAAAACTCTCGGTCGAGAAATAGAGTTGACTATTTTCTCGGACGAAAAATTAAAAATTTCTCCCAAATTCTAGCCGTCCGCCAAAAAGTGTTTCCCAACTTCGCGATTTCACCCTTCATTGTGTTGAGTCTCTTGTGTGTGTGTGTTTATTCTTCTCATACACCATGTGTGTGTTTTAACATGGTGTTTAACAACATTCAACAATACTGAATCTGAGACACATAACCATATTGTGCTCTTTTCCTTCCGATCCAACTTCTTCTAGTCTTCATCTGACATTGCCGTTGGTTTAGTACCCAGATCTACTGTGATCCACTGATCTTTATCCACCAGCAGATCCTCCATCTTGAACTTCCACAACTCAAAACTTTGACCATTAAATTTCTCGATCTCTATCTTTCCGCCGCTCGCCATCTTCTTTCACCGCAAGAATCGATCCCGCAGATATCTCACTGAACAGGGTGTACCTCAAGCCCAAGCAAAAAAACCCTTAGCAGCAAAGGTGTCCCCTTGAAGCCGAAACAACTCTGATACCAAATGTAGGTTTTAACCCTGAATATAAATTATCTACACATGAATCTTATAACAGAAAATAAACAATAGCGAGAGCATAAAACATAAAACAGATAAACACATATATTTTCCCCTGGATCCAAAATTGGGACAACCAGCTTGATTTTTCATTATATTCCTTTTAGTGTTACAACACATATATATACATGCCGAAGCATACATGAACCCTAATCCATTAACCCTGGATTAGAACATAACCGTAGTTCCCTTGACTGGATCTACAAAAATACTAGGGGCCTAAAACCATCATACCCCAAAACCATGTGCAAAACCATGCACAAAACCATGGACGCGGACTACCCACCAGAAATGAAGGACCAAAAATTTTCGTCGGGCCGCTGCCCCAAACCCCGACAAGGGGGGCTACCACCCCCCTGTGACCCCCCCGTTGCACCCAACGCAAAGGGGGGGCTATTGCCCCCCCTCTCACCCCCCCGTGTGTGCTTAGTCATGGAAAGAATATAACACATACCCAACATACATTACGTTACACATCTTTACAATTCTCAAATTATTATTGAAATAGGTTAGTCAAATATTTAAAAATTTATTTCTTGTAATTTAAATAATAAAATTATAACTAATCCTTAAAAAACTTATGTACCTACTTTACTCATATTCCTTTCCACACCCGTGAACAAATAACAAACATTCAATAACTTGTCTAAAGCAAGAGAAAAATTTATGTACATACTTTACTCATATTCCTTTCCACACATGAACAAAAAAAACAAACAATCAATAGCTTGTCTGAAGGAAGAGAAATGGTTTATCCAAAGTCTCTTTAGAATCTTTGATATATTTATACTCAAAATCCTATCATATTTTCTATACCCGTAGTTTACATAGAAAATAATAAAGACAAAAATAAAATAGCTTTTAACTTTTTAATATAAATCTTCCGGGAAATCACATAAGAGTTTTAGGACCGACGCATTTCGAACTACCAATTGTAGTTCATCATCAGGATTAACTACAATTGGTAGTTAATCCTGATGATGAACTATAGTTGGTAGTTCGAAACGCGTCGGTCCTAAAACTCTTATGTGATTTCTCGAAAGATTTATATTAAAATGTTATGGATCACAGAAGCTTGCACTCTCAACTTTTAACTTATTCAAACCAAAAAAAATTTAATATTGAAGAAATAAATTTCAAAATTAAACTTTTAAGAATTAAATGTTGTTTCTTTTAACATTTATTTGTTGATTTTTTTTAATATTTATTAGATTGCCAAGATAATGAAATTCATGAAACATATGGAAAATGCAACTTAATAGGAGTTACATAACAAAAAAATAAACAATATTATTTTTTAAAAAGATTTTAAAAAAAACTTGAGTTTTGTTTTCGTAGATGTTGCATAAAGGAATTTGAAAAGTCATCAAATGAGCAAGGGATTTTTTTTCTTATATTTATATAATTATATATTTAAGGCTTCGTTATAGATGAAACATAGTATAAGTTTTGTTTTGGTAGATGCTACACAAAGGAATTTGAAAAGTCATCAAATGAGTAAGGAATTTATTTTTAATATTTATATAATTATATTTTTAAGGCTTCATCATAATGAAACATAGTAAATGTAAGTTCATATATATCCTAGATAACTAAATAGATATATTTATAAAATAAATTTGATATATATATATATATATTTATATATATATATATATATATATATAAAATAATTTATAATAAAATAACAAAAAAAACATATTAATTATTTTAGTTAATATTTATTACGTAAGGTGTTACTATTTGAAAACAAGTCTCCTAGTTGCTATTGTGTCCATGTTTGAGTCATTGGATCAAATGTTAGACGATTGAAATGTTTTAGACCATTAGATCAAATAAATATTTTTATATATGTTTTTTATAATGCTAGTTTTTTCCTTTTCAATAAGTTAGATTGAATTTAGGTTTTGGTGACTTTTAAATAATAAAATAAAATAATGATAAACTATAAATACAACCCATGGTTTCATGGGAATGTAGTTTCTTTATAGGAGTGAAATATTGAATCTAGATTTTGGTGACTTTTAAGTTAAAATGTTGTTATCAAAACAATCCAGCCTTGCCCCTTAGCCTTCCTACCTAAGATACTAACTACCCCCAACAAGAACATAGGTATAATATTTAGCAGAAGTAACCATGGCCCATAGCAAAACAAACAAATGCAAACCCTACCAAGAGCCCAAATTCTGCATGCCCGCCATATTTCTAAGCCCCATAATTCGAAACCGCTATTTGCCCTATTCAACAACAGATCATAATACATAGAACCTTCACCTGAGAGTACAACACTACCCTCCCTAACATTCACATCATTGACCTACATGCAAACTATTTCCTAAGCAGACCCACAGACAATATTGTCATGGCTTCTAATATGACCGAGGCGGTGATGCAAAATTCTACCACTGGCTTTACAGACACTGCCAACCTTGCAGACTTTACAAACCTTGGAAAAACCATTATATAGAAAATCTAAAAAAACTAAAATTTTCACCTGCATGATGTGAAATTCCGACACTATCTTCATTTGCACAACAAGGAGGAATTCGAATACATACCAAGCCACCCACGCAATCCACCAACTTCGTCTGCAATTACTTTCTGACGACGCGTCATGAATATTATTTCACAATATATAAAATATTAAATTAATAATGATTTTTTTTTTAAATATGTGATATTTTTAAATTTCCAAATTGTTTTAGAGGACATGATTTATCTTGAGCAATAATGATGAATGTTCATAATTCTCATTTCTTAACTAACACTAAATTTACCTTTAAAGGAGTCGGTAACAATTGTTTGTATCAAAGTCAATGATGCCGAAGAAAGGAGACATGGTGAAGAGAAGCTTCCAACCTTACAAAAACTCCTAAAAAAACATAGATTTGAATGTATAGAATCCATTTTCCGTGATACACATGAGAATTGAAATGAAAAATCTTGGAAATTGGAAAATGTCACAAAGCTTATCTCATGTTCCATTCATTTAGATCTGAAGTATATGGAAGAAGAAAAGCACGACAATGGATACTTATCAAGAAAGTATGATTCTTTAGAAGGAAATGACGTTGACAAGGCTATGGAGGTCGAAATAGCAGAATTAAAAACACAAGATGACTCTTCAGAAAATGGGTTACTCAAGGATTTTTGAATCTAGATGAGCTACATTATCTCACTAATTCAAGCAAGCACTCAAAAAGAGACAGAAAATAGTGATATAGAGACAATTTATTCATAAACAAGAGAAAGCTAGAATTATAACCAGAGATAGATTTATGGGAAGAGAAACATTCCAATTGTAAGGAGGAGTCAAAGTTACATGAGTAGTAGTTCACTCAACATAATTATCCATCGATTATTCTGGAGGAGAAAGTTCCTACTACCTCATCAATTGAAGAAGGCCCACATGAGAATATCAGAAGACATTCCACAATGTTATTTTCATTTGACATTTAGTCACTCAGCTCTTTTTTGTCTAGTAATCTCTTTACTTCTGCCCTTAAATTCAATGACTCAGAAAATACTAGACAAAAGGCACTTACCTATTGCAATCCGTTGAAAAAAAAGGTATCTCTAAAGGGTGGGGAGGAATCTATTATTTAAAAGATCGGGAAAATAATTTCATTTCAAAACAAAAATGTACTATCACTAGGGAAGGGATTTATTACATTTAAAATTTGTTCCCATTCTTGTCACTAAAAAATTTGATTGTGTCTTTTTATTTGATGAGAAAATAAATGATCTTTAAAAGGCACTAAAATCTTAAATTATGATCCTTAAAGAAGTCTAGATTCCCTAATTATGAGCTGATTTTTTCTTCTTACTTTTGGGTCTTCATGATGTTTGTTATTAGGTGAAAAATTTCAAAGAAGTGGAATATTGGTCGTTCAAAGAGAAATTATGGAAGTATGATTGTAGATAATTTATTAATATAAATGATTTAAACTGAGATTAATTAATCATCCCCAAGGGTTAAAAAGGGCCCAAATTTCTCTTATCCATAAAATTGATGATTAAGATAACTCTTTTCTCTATGTTCAAATGACAGGTGAAGGTGGATTTACCATACTTAAGCTTCTTAGTAGTCTCTTATGAAGTACAACATGTCATAGTGATAAGTTTTTATTCCATTAAATAATTCTAGTTGTAGAGAAGAGTCAGAGTTCTAAGAGTAGTATCAGAGGAATTCAACATTGCGAACATGATAGAAGCAAATAATCTCATGGAAGGGTGAAGTCTGCCCAACTAGGTCATAAAAACCAAATGCATCCTTCATGTAAAAAAAAAATAAACATGCAGATTTCATCATATAGAGGTCTTGATTACTTTGACCAAAATGTCTCATCCATTATGAAAAAACACATCTTACATGAAATTAATAACAAAGAAGTTGTTCCACTTCAATTACCAAATATGGATATTTTGATTTGAAGTCCACGAAACATAATTCTCCACCCCTTATTTTGGAGGATAGTTGGAGCCGAGAAAGTTCCTACTACCTCTTCTTTCTTATATGCTATTCTTTCCTATACCACGACCTTACGTCGTTTCCTTTGCAACATGTGGTGCAATTGCTAGTTATATGATTATAAAAATGTTTCCATGTTAGACCAAAAAAAATTCAAGAAACCTTTTTCTATATTTATATTCTCATGAGTTTTGTTACTAAATTATTTTTAACCATAGTGCTTTTTATGGGTATTAGTGGTGATTATTTTGGGTGGAAATTACTGATAGGTTTTTAGTTTTTCTTTTACTATGTTAAAATATTTATGAGGAAAACTAAAATACTACATTGGTTTTATTTTATTTTTATTTTTGGTTATTACTAATTTTGAAGAAATGTGAATATTGGACTTTCAATACAATATTTAACTTTAATATTATTGTGAGTATTGGATTTTGAATACAATATTTAACTTTAATGTTATTGTGAATATTGAACTTTGAATACAATGCAATAACTTAATAGTCTTTTCCAGCATGTGTTTCATAATAAATTACCAAAAGTCAAAATGATATTTTATAGGAGGAGAAGAAATAAGTCAAAAATTTCAAAACAACTACAAGGAAGAAAACCCAAAAAAAACCAAATAATTTATAAGGAACCCAAAGCAACCAAATAATCTATAAGAAATATATTTAATTAGTAGTGACCCTAATCATAATGTAACATACAAAATTCAAAATTATCTTCTAGAAAGAGAAGAAATAAGTAAAAAAATTCAAAACAACTACAAAGAAGAAAACCCAAAAGAACCAAATAATGTATAAGGAACCCAAAACAACCAAATAATCTATAAGCAATGAGTTCAATTAGTAGTGACCCTAATCATGATGTAACATAAGCTAGCTTTATTTTATATCATGATGTAATATTAGTTTTATTATAAGATAGGTTATATTATTTTTGGTTATTGGTAAAATAAAATTGAATTTCAATAAGTTCTAGGAAGCTTATTAAATTTTTGAAAAAAATATAATTGATTTTTTTTTAATTGGTTGATGGCTATTTTTATGTGGTTTTTAATTAAATATAAGATATACAAATTATATTAAAAAATGAAAAAATATAAAAAAAAATTCTTATTTAAGTGCAATAATAATAATAATAATAATAATAATAATAATAATCATCGTTATTGCATTCTTTACACAAAAGAATTCCATATGGATATTTGTATACAAAATAGTGGCAAAAAAATTGTTTGTGCAAAGACTACAATAACAATTAATTATTATTAAAGTTTATTAGGCTATTTTATTTTATTTTTTATTTAAAAATAAATTTCTAACCACAAATTGTATAGAGTTCATCAACTATACACAGAAACATTATTCTGATATCAATTTATTTTCAAAATATATTTTAGAAAAATAAAGACATCCATGATAATTATAATAGGTACCAACCTAGATTCATCTTAAACATGAATCTATCAAGCACCAAGAGGGGTCAAATATCTCGAGGTGAAAACCTCTTTTTTGAGTTCAAAACTTGAGGAAAGGTTTGCGCCTTGAGAGATTCAATCCATCTCAGCGCTTGATAGATTTGGGGTTAAGATTGAAATATATATATATCTATTTTGTCTGTGTCTTTCTCTCTCTCTCTCTCTCTCTCTCTCTCTCTCTCTCTCTCTCTACTCTCTCCCTCACTCTCTCTCCTTTGTCACTTGCTCTCTCTCTCTCTCAATATCTCCCTTGTCACTCTATCTCTCTCCCCACCTTTATCCATCTATGTATTTCTTCTTCCTTCTCTCTCTCTTTATGTCCCTCCAACTCCATCTCTCTCTCTCCATTTACCCCCCCACCATAACTCTCTCTCTCCCTCTCTCTCTTTATATATATATATATATATATATATATATATATATATATATATATATATATATATATATATATATATATATCTTCTCTTCAAATATATCACTATCTCCCTCCCTCTCTCCTTATCTCTCTCCCCTTCATCTTTGTGTCTCCCTTTCTCTCCCTCTTCCCCTTCTCTCCCTATCTCTATCCTCTCCTCTTCTCTCTCTTCTGTCCTCTCCTATCTCCCTCATTCTCTTTTCATATTTCCCTTGTTACTTCGTTTATTTCTCCACCTCTATCTCTACATGTCTTTGTTTTTCCTCCCTCTCTCTCCCCCTCCAACTCTCTCTCTCTCTCTCTCTCTCTCTCTCTCTCTCCCTCTCTATCCCACCTCCTTATCTCCCTCCTCCCATCACTTTTTCTCTCTATTTTACCTCCATCTTTGTTGCTATCTCCTCCCTCTCTACCACCCCCCATCTCTCTTAAATTTTATCCCATTGTATTGTTCTTAAGAAAGTATCTAAATTAAAAAGATTCAATTGGCTGTAAATTATTAAACCTATTATTTGGATCAATCATGTCAAAGAAAAAATATTAATGAAAAAATTTAAGAAATCATGCACTATCTTTCCTCCTTGATTTAATTTTTAAGGGAGTATTTTTAGAGAGGTGGTTTAAATATATCTCAAAAGTAAGTATAACCTAATGTTGATGAGAACTTCTGGAATCATGTGTATTTTGTATTTTGATAAAATTTATTATGTTTAATCAATTTATTATTTAAATTATAACATTGAAAATTTAAATCATATTAAAAACAATTTTTTAAGTTAAAATTATAAATATAAGAATATTACAATTTCAGAGTAGAGTTCCGTATAGGTCTAGGGTATAGGCCCTTGTTCTGCATCAATGAAGATTGAGTTCAAGGGTATATTTCCATAGAGATTGAGTTTCTATTTCAAGGTCGCGGGTATAGGATATACAAGGTATCTATCTGTATGGCTACTGCTTCTATGTGGGTGCCTTTTCAATGTCAAATATGGCATGCAACCATTGATTCAATGGGAAAGCATGCATATCTGTTATTATACGATGCAATTCCAAATCTATACACCAAATTGTTAGAAATGTAATGAGAAATTAATCCACACCATTTTTAATTACCTATTCAAACGAAATTAGTAATTTTTTTTTAACTGTCAAATACTTATAATTTTAAAGTTTCCATATCATTATTGATATTTACATAAATTTTAAAATTTCTAGCTTCAAGGCTCAATCGAGCTCATAACCTGGGGTTAGATAAGAGCTTGATTGAGAGTTACTTTTAACCCTCAATTAAAATACTTTTTTAGCGCCCCAAGAGCTTGATTGAACGCTTAAAAAAGGCTCAATCAAGCTATAAATTTTTTCACCCAAACTCCCCCTCATTTGCCAAAAAGTGTAACCCAACTCCATGCTTTCACCCATAACTAATAATAATTTCCTGCATATTTTCGAATTTGAGTTAAATCTCTCTTGTGATATCCTCTACACATTCTTGGAATTCACCATCATCTCGTCACAAATGACCATGATTATTGCCCGTTGTAACACCCTCTTCCCACATCTACCCAAGTAACTGGCCAACCAGGGTAAACATGTGACGAGAGGCTACTAATATTATATTCAACCTCCTAGATGACTTTCAGGAAGTGGAATCTACATAAACATGACAAACACACCTTACACGACATCATTGACATCCTGAGGAAGTAACCCAACCTTCCCGGGTGTTGTTCCCTGAGGGGGAGCTTATTTTTAACCCATTTGAGGCTTATCCGTGGGAATTTAAGGGAAAGCGAGTGGTTATAGACCCTTAGCCACGGGATTTACTTGTGAAGGTAGCCCCCAAAAGGTAAATTTTGTGCCTTTGGCTCCAAGATTTGTGCCACATTTTTAGCCCATGGTTCTAGGTCACTTCCCAAAACTTCTTGTAACTTCAGGAGAAGGTATATAACATTAAAAAAATACATATCAGAAATCACATCATAAAGAACTCATCCAAATCCACCCATCCATGACAGGAATTTCGTCAAACATGTCACAAACATTGCATCTACATGTATAAAAAACATATTTAAACATGGGGGTCTATTAAAAATATGAGAATGGATAAGAATAATTTATCCCTCACATCATAAGATAAAATACAATCTATTTTACCATAGATACATTGTGCATTAATTCACAAGTAAAAACATGGAGAGAGGCATACCTCATCACTGTCACAATACATGCTTATAACTAGCATAATACCAACAGAAATACCATGGAGACATCAATAATACACTAGTACATAAGGTCAAAAGTATGACACTTTAGTTCGGACACTTTTGACGTATTGTCAGAAATTTCCCCAATTTTGACCAATTTTTTTAATCTTGCCAACAAGAGTCGCTATAGCGACGGTTTGTGAATATCGTCAGAAGAGAAACGTTTAGGGAAATCGTCGGTCTTGCAACGTTTAGGGACAGACCGTCAGCATTACGACGTTTAGATGCCAAATTTCAGACTTGCGACGTTGCGGACCCAACTGTTGGTATTGTAACATTCGTGGAAACCATCAGTATTGCGAAGTTTAGGGAAAAACTGTCGATGTTTTAACATTGCGGAAGTATGCATCGGTCTTGCAACATGTAGGAGACACACCGTTAGTCTTGTGATTGTTTAGGGACAATGTTAGGTTTTAGGGTAATGTTCGGGAGTTAGAGTTTAGGGTTTAGGAACAATGTTTGGGAGTTAGGGTTTTGGGTTTAGGAACAATGTGTCTGGTCCTGTGATCGGGTTTAGGGTTTAGGAACAATGTGTCTAGTACTATGATCGAGTTTAGGGTTTAGGAACAATGTTTCCGGTCGTCATGTGATCGTGTCGTGTGAGAGCACCCAAGGAATCACATTCGGGCGGGTCAGGTTGGGCCTGGTCGAGTCGTGTCATGTGAGGCCATGCAAGGAAATGCGTTCGGGTTGGGTCAGGTCGAGTTGTGCCGTATTGTTAGGGCACCCAAGGAAACATGTTCGAGCACGTCAGGTCAGGTTTGGTAATCGGGTCTGGTTGTGTGAGGGTGGTCGTATAAAAAATGCTAAGTTGTGATCGCCCGTGTTGCTTGTGCACGTTTGTGCGATCCGTTTTCTATTTTCTCCCATATGTGCCCTAATTTGTTCAAGTTGGTCGGGTCGTGCCATGTGAGGGCACCACAGGAAATGCGTTTCAGTTGGATCATTTGAGGGAGGCCATATCAAAAATCCTAATTTATTACCGCTCGTGTGCCTTGTGAACATTTGTGCGACCCATTTATCATTTTCTCCCTTGTGCCTTTGACGTTCGGACGGGTGATCGAGTCGGGTCGGGTCGAGTCGTGTAATGGCACCCAAGGAAACATGTTTGGGTCAGGTTGGGTTGGGTTGTTTTGTACTGTGAGGGACCCCAAGGAAACATGTTCGGGTGGGTAGGGTCAGGTCGGGTCATGTGAGGGTGCCCATTAAGGATCGTGTCCGGTCGGGTCGGGTCATGTCGGGTTGTGTGAGGGTGCCTAGGCCGGAAATGCATTTGGGCTGTTCGACTGGAGTCAAGTGTTGATGGAACTCAAGGAAATACGTTCAAATCAGGTCAAGCCAAGTCATGCCGTATTGTGAGGGCGCCCAAGGAAACACATTTGGGTAGGTCGGGTCGGGTCAGGGGAGGTCGGGTCGTGCCATGTGAGGCCTCCTAAGGAAACACGTTTGGGCCGGTCGAGTCAAGTAGTGTGAGGGTGGTCGTATAAAAAATGCTAAGTTCATGCAACTGCCCGTGTGGCTTGTGCACGTTTGTGCAATATATTTTCCGTTTGCTCCCTCGTGCACCCTTCATTCGGGAGGGTCAAGTCATGTGCACCACAAGAAACGAGTTAGGGTTGGATCATGTGAGGGAGGCCGTATCAAAAATGTTAAGTTGTGACCTAGTCCCATGTGCCTTATGCACGTTCGTGCGACCCGTTAATTTGTCGTTTAATTCTCCCTCGTGCCTTCGACGTTTGAGCGGGTCAGGTCAGGTCGGGTCATGTGATGGCACCCAAGAAAACACGTTAGGGTCAAGTTGGGTAGGGTCATGTCGTACTGTTAGGACGCCCAAGGAAATGCGTTCGGGAAGGTCGGGTCAGGTCAGGTCACGTGAGGGTGGTCATTATTAAGGAACGTGTCCAGTTGGGTTGGGTCGTGTCGAGCCGTGTGAGGGTGCCTAGGGAAACGCATTTGGGTGGGTCAGGTTGAGTCATGTGATGGTGCCCAAGTAAACTGCATGTTCTGGCAGTTCGAGTCAGGCCGGGTCTTGCCATATTGTGGGGGAGCCCAAGGAAACGCATTCGGGTGGGTCGGGTCAGGTCAGGCCCAGACAGGTCGGGTCGAGTCTGGTTGTGTGAGGGTGGTCATATAAAAAATTCTAAGTTATGAGCACCCGTGTTATGAGGGCACCCAAGGAAATTCATTCGGGCGGGTTAGGCCGAGTCGGGTCCATTTAGGTCACGCTGTGTGAGGTCTCCCAAGAAAATGCATTTGGGTGGGTCGAGTCAGGTAGTGTGAGGGTTGTTGTATAAAAATTGTTGTTGTGGCTACCCGTGTTGCTTGTGCACGTTTGTGCAATCCGTTTTCTGTTTGCTCGCTCGTGCGCCCTTCATTCAGGCGGGTCAAGTCGTGCCTTGCGAGAGCACCACAGGAATCGAGTTCGGGTCAAATTGTGTGAGGGAGGCCATATCAAAAATGTTACGTTATGACCACCCATGTGCCTTGTGAACGTTCGTGCGACCTGTTTGTCATTTTCTCCCTCGTGCCTTTGACGTTTGGGTGGTTTGGGTTAGATCGAGTCATCATGTGATGGCGCACAAGGAAACGCATTCAGGTTGGGTCAGGCTGGGTCATGTCGTATTGTGAGGGTGCCAAAGGAAACTTATTCAGGCAGGTCGGGTCAGGTTGGGTCCGGTTAGGTTGTGCCATGTGAGACCGCCATTTGGGCGGGTTGAGTCAGGTAGTCATGTGAGGGTGGTTGTATAAAAAATGCTAAGTTGTGGCTGCTTGTGTTGCTATTGAATGTTTGTGTGATCCGTTTTTTTTTTTCTCCCTCATGCACCCTTCGTTCAGGTGGGTCAGGTCGTGATGTGTGAGGGTGCCACAGGAAACACGTTCGAGTCGGATCTTGTGAGTGAGGTCATATAAAAAATGCTAAGTTATGACCGCATGTGGTGCTTGTGCACGTTTGTGTGATCCGTTTTCCATTTTCTCCCTCGTGTGCCCTTTGTTCAGAAGGGTCGGGTCGTGTCATGTGAGGGTGCTAGAGGAAATGAGTTTGGGTTGGATTGTGTGAGGGAGGCCGTATAAAAAATGTTAAGTTGTGACCTAGTTCCGTGTGCCTTGTGCACGTTCATGCGACCTGTTAATTTGTCATTTAATTATCCCTCGTGCCTTTGACGTACGAGCGGGTTGGGTCGGGTCGGGTCGTGTGATGGTGCCCAAAGAAACACGTTCAGGTCGAGTTGGGTAGGGTCATGTCATATTGTTAGGGCACCCAAGGAAATGCGTTTGGGCAAGTTGGCTTAGGTCAGGTCATGTGAGGGTGCTCATTATTAAGGAACGTGTCTAGTTGGGTCGGGTCATGTCGGGTTGCGTGATGGTGCCCAGGGAAATGCATTTGGGTGGGTTGAGTCGAGTCGTGTGATGGCACCCAAGGAAACTACATGTTTGGGCGGGTTGGGTCAGGCTGGGTCGTGCCATATTGTGAGGGAGCCCAAGGAAACGCATTTGGGCAGGTCGGGTCAAGTTGGGCCTAGACAAGTTGGGTCGAGTTGGGTTGTGAGAGGGTGGTCATATAAAAAATGCTAAGTTATGACCGTTCATGTTGTGAGGGTGCCCAAGGAAATGCATTTGGGTGGGTCGGGTCGAGTCAGGTCCGGTTAGGTCACGCCATGTGAGGTCGCCCAAGGAAACGCGTTTGGGTGGGTGGAGTTAGGTAATGTGAGGGTGGTTGTATCAAAATGCTAAGTTGTGGCTGCCCGTGTTTCTTGTGCATGTTTGTGTGATCCGTTTTCTGTTTTCTCCCTCGTGAGCCCTTCGTTCAGGCGGGTCGGGTCGTGTAATGCGAGGGCGCCACAGGAATCGAGTTCGGGTCAGATCGTGTGAGGGAGGTCATATCAAAAATGTTAAGTTATGATCACCCGTGTGCCTTGTGAATGTTCATGCAACCCGTTTGTCATTTTCTCCCTCGTGCCTTCGACGTTTGGGCAGGTTGGGTTGGGTTGGGTTGGGTCTTCATGTGATGGCAACCAAGGAAACGCATTTGGGTCGGGTCAGGCTGGGTCATGCTGTATTGTGAGGGTTCCCAAGGAAACACATTCAGGCGAGTTGGGTCCGGTCCGGGCCGGTTAGGTCGTGCCATGTGAGGTTGCCCAAGGAAATGCGTTTGGGTGGGTCGAGTCAGGTAGTCATCTGAGGGTAGTTATATAAAAAATGCTAAGTTATGGCTTCCCATGTTGCTATTGCATGTTTGTGTGATCCATTTTCTATTTTCTCCCTTGTGCGCCCTTCGTTCAGGTGGGTCGAGTCGTGCCGTGTGAGGGTGCCACAGCAAACACGTTTGAGTCAGATCTTGTGAGCGAGGCTGTATAAAAAATGCCAAGTTATCACCACCTATGTGCCTTGTGAATGTTTGTGTGACCCGTTTGTCATTTTATCCCGCATGCATTCGACGTTCACGATGGTCAGGTCGAGTCGGGTCGGGTCGGGTCGGGTCGGGTCGTGTGATGGTGCCCAAGGAAATGCGTTCAGGTCGGGTCAGGTCGGGTTGTTCCGTATTGTGAGGGCACCCAAGGAAATTCATTCGAGTGGGTTAGGTTGGGTCAGGTCTGGTTAGGTCATGCCGTGTGAGGCCGCCCAAGGAAACATGTTTGGGTGGGGTCGAGTCAGGTAGTGTGAGGGTGGTCGTATAAAAAAAGCTAAGTTGTGGCTGCCTGTGTTGCTTGTGCACATTTGTGCGATTCAATTTTTGTTTACTCCCTCATGCACCCTTCGTTAGGGTGGGTCGGGTTGTGCCGTGTGAGGGCATCACAAGAAACACATTTGGGTTGGATCATGTGAGGGAGGCCATATAAAAAATACTAAGTTATGACCACTCGTGTGCCTTGTGAACATTCGTGCGACCCATTTGTCATTTTCTCCCTCATTCCTTCGATGTTCGAGCAGGTCGGATCGAGTCCGGTCATGTGATGGCACCCAAGGAAATTTGTTTAAATCAAGTCGAGTCTGGTCATGCCATACTGTGAGGTCACCCAAGGAAATGCATCCAGGCAGGTCGAGTCAGGTCGGTTCATATGAGTGTGCCCAAGGAACATGTCTAAGCTGGGTCTCATCGTGTCGTGCCGTGTGAGGTTGCCCAAAGAAACGCTTTCATATGGTTCGGGTCGAGTCATGTGATGGCACCAAGGGAAACGCATTTGGGTAGGTCAGGTCGAGTCGTTTGATGGCGCCCAAGGAAACTGCGCATTGAAGCGGGTCGGGTCATGCCCAAGGAAACACATTCGGGCGGGTCGGGTCAGGTCGGGTCGTGCAGTGTGAGTCCGCCCAAGGAAATGTGTTCGGGCAGGTCGGGTCAGGTCAGGTCATGTGAGGGAGGTTGTATAAAAAATGCTAAGTTGTGACCGCCCCTGTCCCTTGTGCAAATTCATGTGACCTATTAATTTTTCATTTTCTCCCTCGTGCCTCTGATGTTCAGGGGGGTCAGGTCAGGCTGGGTCATGTGATGGTGCCCATTAAGGAAACGCGTTCAGAAAAAATTCATTCAAAAGGAAACATCGATTCAATATATTTTCCACATGGGCATCCCCCACTCTCTTGTTCCTCCATGTAGGAGATATTTTAATTAGATTTGATTCAATAAGGTGTCGTTATCTTAATTTGTTTAGAAAAAAATGTGCAAGGGGATCTACTTGATCCATACGGGCCCATGTTTCAGATAGACCTAGGGATAAATTGATGTCACCTCCCACCACCAAATTGGAGGCAAGCATGTAAGACTTTGAAATAAGAGTGTTCCAAAAAACCATCTTGATCTCCTGATAGGCCCATATATAGATATTTACAATTGTAAAATATATATTCAGTTCAGTTGAAAAGACCTCTGCTCCAATGAACAATTCAGAGAACCATGATTTTTTCAGTTTTATGGCACTATCTTTTAACCCCAAAGATAATCCTCCTGATCTTCCTTTGGCATCCACAGTCACAAAATACCAACCCTAGAGAATTTTCATGAGGGATGCTATAACTAGATATCCCTAGCCAAAATTCTATTGGAGCATAATCAGATGATTAGGTCTATAATTAAGGAAGATAGCTTTTAGAGCTATTTTCTTATGAGTGAAAGCAAACCCTCTACAATTTAAAGATAGTAAAATAATTTGGAAACATGGACAGGGGTATGCACCACTCTAAGCATCGTCCCTTTGAGAGATATATGTTTCCCATCCACTATGTTTATAGTAGATTTTAATTGTGCCTTTGATATGTCAGTTTTTCGACCCCTTATTTTCTTGGGCTTTTCAGGAATAGGAATACATCCCAACCCCCCATTAAAGGCCTCAGCAGACAAGAATTTTTTATCTTGTGTATGAAGGTTGTATGGGATGGTGTCAATGGATAATCTAGGGATGGTATTAGTGATCATGATGTCCATGGAGATTATAGAAAAAAAAATTATGCGTAATGGATCATTTACTAGGGGCCTGGAAGGGCTGGGCGATTGAATAACATTTAATAATAGATCAAGAGTATCATGAATAAATGATAGGGATCGAGTGACAGTACCCACCAAGTCTAGTGCAGGTTCCACTGGAGCCTGAGGAACTTATGCCTAGTTCAATATCTCACCGACAAGAGGGATCTACAGTTGTTCAGTCTGTTCCTCCATCCCTTCCACTAGGATAAGCCCCTCTTCCTGCTGATACACCACCTCTTCCATTTTTACCTACTCACGACCTTCTGACTGATCAGCTACCTAAGCCCGATAATCATTCCTGTAGACTACCCTTTGATGACACCTCTTTCTAATTCCTAGAGGTAAGTCTTTGACCAAATGATCACCATACTTGTGACATCTATGGCGCCTAAAAGGAAGGTTCTCGTAATCAATAATTTGGAAGAAATATTTTCCATCGAGATGTAAGTGGATTTTTTCAACCAGATCTTCTCTTGGAACAAGACGAACCAGTATACGAGCCACATTCAGAGATTTTGTAACTTGAAATGACATATCCACATCCAGAAAGATGCACATACTATTCCCAGTTCCCATGAAAATTTCCATTGTCCATAAGTGTGGAGCTAACACCAACAGACGCATCCAAACCAGGATCTCATCCACTCTTTCCCACTTAACATCAAATATGGGCGTCCACCTCTTGAAGAGAATCAACACAATGCCTAAACCCCAATTGCATGCAAGGACCCATTAATCTAGGTCTCTTTGTTCACAAACCTGATCATGAACCACCCCTTTGATAGGGTTATCACCTCCACCTCCTTATCCAGAGATTCCCCCCAGTATTTTTCAATCCAATCAGCTATAAATTGAGCAAAGAATAATTTTCCATGTGCTATGCCCACCATTATGGTCTCTAAGGCCACCACCAGCTGGTCTACTTGTATTTCCACTTCGAAAACATATTTTGGTATTCAAAGTTTTTCTTAATGAATTTTCCTTTTTTTTCCTTTTACCCTGCTTGTCGACAGTTTTGGGGCAGTTCTGGAAGCGATGAAAACTTTGCGATATCCTCCCCCTCCTCTTCGGATAGCCCAAAATACCCTTCCACTTGCACTACTCTGGTAGTACTAGCCCCAGGTACCTGTAAAGCTTCCACAGACTTGGGAAATAAACCATGAGAGAACACTAACTCATTATTCCCCTAACCCCTAAATGCGCCTAAATCCCCTAACCCCTAAGCCCCCAATTCCTAACCCCTTAACCACTAACTCATTATTATCCTAACCCTTGAACCCTAATCCTCTAACCCCTAATCCCCTATTCCCTAACCCTTAATCCCCTAACATAAAAAATAATAATTAATTAATAAATTAAGATTATAGTCTAATTAGTAATTTTTAATTAAGTTTACTAATTCATAATTAATCAATTGACATTAATTATTTTAGTCTAATTAGCTAACTTGCGAATTAGATATTCCCCTAACCCCTAAATGTGCCTAAATCCCCTAACCCCTAAGCCCCCAATTCCTAACCCCTTAACCACTAACTCATTATTATCCTAACCCGTGAACCCTAATCCTCTAACCCATAATCCCCTATTCCCTAACCATTAAGCCCCTAACATAAAAAATAATAATTAATTAATCAATTAACATTATAGTCTAATTAGTAATTTTTAATTAAGTTTACTAATTCATAATTAATCAATTGACATTAATTATTTTAGTCTAATTAGCTAACTTGCTAATTAGATCAAATCATGTTTCCATTTTATCAATTTTAGTACCCTAATTCTTACCACCTTTTTTCCCTTTTTCCAACAATATTACTCGACGAATGCAATTCTTACCGCTAAATATTTCCAGCAATGTGAATGCAATTCTTACCAGTTAATGCAGCTTCTGCGCGCAGGCCCCATAACCATTTTTCAGTTCCATATTATCCATCAAATGGAATGAAAGCATATCTCGTGGAGGCAGTAGAGTAATAGAGGCAAGAAGTGGGGGAGACAATACTGAAGGGAGCTGCATTTAGACATTTTCACATACGTTGGTTTAGGGGGAGATTTGTCAACTCACAAAATGGTAATGAACTTTATTTGATTTTACACAGATTGGTTAGCAATAGGACTATGCTCAGACTTACAATAGGACCTATTTCTTCTTTTGATCTAGCTTTCAACATTCTATAGAAATTATTTTGTTTACATTTAAGAATATGGCCGAATTTGCTTCCCTCTCATCTTTAATTGTTTATTCTTACTCAAAATCGAGCTCTGAATTGATACCTCTAATAACAGATTCAAGGTGTTGATCCCTTTAGTGATCAGGTACCAATGTATGTGAACCGTGACATGTAAATTCCAATTTATGGATTGCAGAGGTTTTTGCACCGTCCGAATTCCTTATAATAATCAATAAGATTCAAGATATGGGTATTTGATGTGGGTATTTGAATCTTATAAGAATCAATAAGATTCTGCACTACCACCCCCAAGATTCTGCATTGGAACAACTCCTCTCAAATAAATACTTCCTCTCAATTTAAAAATATGTATTACGCTTCCCTCTCATCCTTAATTGTTTATTCTTACTCAAAATTGAACTCTGGCTTGATACCTCTAGTGGCATATTCTTCTCTATTGCCACTGTATACTCCATACATCTACATCCTCAAGGAACATTCTAATACAAATAACAAATTTACATACATGGATAGGAAATATGGACACATAAAATCATAACAAGCTCATTAATTAGACATGAAGGAATTATGTGAAGGGGAACTTCTCATGCTTGCTTATGGAGCTCTTCTCTTATTTATTTCCAAACTCATGTGCAGAAACCCTAGATATGTAATTCTAATAGTTGAAAATATAATAGAATAAAATGACTAGAAATGTGTCTTACATAAGCTAGACAATTATCAAATTTTAAAAAATCTACATCAAAATATCCTAACAACTAGCCAATTCGGATTCCTCCAGTAAATTTGGCCCTATTACAAAGCCCTCTAAATAAAATGAGAAAATAAAACTCTATCTACAATTTACATCTCACTATTGGGCCTTTAAAATAAATGCTATAGTTAGCACTAATGCCTCTGCATTAAAATCCCTTAATGAAAAATGTTGACCTCTTGGTAAATATGATCAATCCTCTAGGTTCCCAAAAAAAAATGTTGTTTATGTGCATATGCACAACTGCTGTTTCATTAACAAACCAATTCCAGTCTCTTCCAAATAAATTTTACTGCTCTTCATCTTCCACGAGGACAATCTTTTCAACCTTGAGTACTGAAAATTTTGTGTTTACATAAAACATGTCATTTTTAAACAGATGAGCCCTTCCAGCATCTCCTGACGTCCTATTCAATAATTCTTTTCTCTCCACTGGTGACTTTTATGAGACAGATTTTCCTCTTCCTCCATTATGACAAATTCAAGTTCCCTTCTTCCTTCAATTCCTTGGGAAGATATCATGACAACTATGTGTGGCTTTCGTCCCTCATCATTATTGAAACCTACATTTGATGCAATTTGTTAGATTTAAAAATGTAAGGTTCTTTGTCATCATTTAAAATATTTGCACCCAAATTTCCATTTTTGTTTGAGTGTGTGCTCATGGTCTTCTCTTTATTGTAGGGTTGCAAAAGATTTATCCAATTCTTATTGTCCACATTTTGCAGCTTTATTTTCTTCCAACTTTAGCTTAGCATGCTAGATGCATACCTTTAAATCAACTATCCTATCCTAAAATGAATTAAATTCAATAAATAAATAAATAAAAAATGATTTTTATTTATTTATTTTTATCTCATCCTTTTTCATCCATTCATTTCTTTCAACAACTCAGTTTCTACATCATGCTCCATGATCTCTTCACTTAAACTTGTCCATATGCCACTCTTAGAACTTTATTTTTTCCTTTGTCTCCTAAAGGAAAATCCATGACCTTTCCTTCTTTATGACAATTTGTAGTGATTGTTTCCCTTCATGATCTTCATGACCTGCACATGAAAAAACAAATTAATTTAAAAAATTTGGAGATTTTGAGACTTTGAAAAAATACTCCTAGTGTCATTTTATTTTCCTAGAGATTCCCCATATTCCATGAGACTTTTGATAAGTATCTCCTCTTCACCCTCATTCTCACCTTCACTCTTTTGGATAATACATTTTGATCAGGGTTTATCTTTCCCCTCAACATCATTGTTCCCAATTTCTATTATGAAAATCTCTCTTGTACTACCAGTTTCTCCTTGGTGACCTTATTCCAATATCTCACTAACATCATCAATGAGGCCTTCTTCACACTCAGTGATACATTTCACTAGTGTGTCATCAAGATCATTTATTAGCAGCCATCCATAAACCTTAATGTATGTCCATATCCACACTGATATATTCCATCCTGATTCATGTCTGCTATCAGAAAGTGATTCATCAGACTTCCTCATCTGGTCCACCATTATGCCATGCTGCTTTCCTTTGAATAATTTTCAAGGATCACACATCCTTACTCATGATTAGCAACCCTGCACAAATTCATCCAGACAAACATATATATATATATGAAATTTTGAAACAAAATTTACCTCAGTGATGATCATGACATCTTATTATAGGTATCAACATCCTTCATTCATGTTGACACATCTCCCCAGGTTATTTATTATCAAGGTTTCTATTTCTTACATCAGAGACTTCATATTTTTCCGGGAGATATTTCTAGTCAAATCTTCTTGGTCTTCTTGGATGTTGATTGCTTCTCCATGGTTGCATATCTTCATGATATCTTCCTTTCATCACACAAATCTTTCTTAACAACATTCAATCAGATTTCCTTGATTATATTTTTCCACCTCATACTCCATATGAGGACATATTATGTTGATTTCATCTAGTGTAACTTTATGCTTTCCTGTATCCTTATAGAGGAGGAGATCCTTTTTCCTTGATCATGTTTCTAGTGATCTATATTACCAAAAACCATTCAACATATCAATATAATATTAAATAAAAGTATACATACCTCATTTTTCCTTCATGTCATCTATGTTCCTTTCAAAATTTTCCTAGATTAAATGATCTTCAATCCCTTGATCTGTTCTTGTGTCATCAAATCATTTTTCATGAATTTTATAAGTTGGAGTTTTGTGGAAACACTTTCTTCTTCTCTATATCGGTGAATCTTCTAATGAAGAGTTCATTAGATAATCTTGATGACCTTAAAGATCCCTATCCAGCTAATGGTTCCCTTTTTATGCATGATGCGACTTGCTCTATATGACTTCTTTTTCTTAAAAATGTTGAGTGCAAAAACTATTTCCCTCAGCTTGTCTTCTTCCATAAAAACGCTAAGTTGTTGAATGAGGTAATTTAATTATCCCATAAATTTTTTTACCCTCGTGATCACATGAGTTCTTGTTTCAAATGATGTCACACCACTTCCTATTATTTAATGTATACATATCTTATGCAGGATCTAGGATCCATAAAGAGACTTATTGTGAGGGAGACCAATCTTCAATGATCTCTGACTCCCTCTTTCTATGGAATTATTTCTTCCACCCTTTCATGTGTCATGAACTTTCTTTCCTATATTTGACTTTATCCTTTGAGTACCATATTTTCTTGTACTATTCATAATTCTTCTAACTCCTTTTGTGTCTCTGATATTGTTCGTGTGAGAGAGCCTTAAGAGTTCCTTTCCATGAATTCAAAGGAGACCCTTATCTATGACTTTATTTATGAGGACTATGACTATTCTCCTTATTTCATGCAAGGACCTTTGATAATACAACCATCTTATATATCTCCATGCACAACGAAGTCATTTAACAAAAATTGATTATGAAAATGAAATATACTTACTTGGAAAGTGAAGAGAAGATCTTCACCTTGATGCTTCCTTGAATGATCTTCTTCTTAACCTGCTCCAAACTATGTGGTATGACATCCATTTGTGTAGCTAAACTTTAAGACTATGTTGTTCCGAGGTTGTGACCACCACTGGTAAGTTGAGATCATGTCATTGAGTTCAACGATACATAATAATTATCTTTACTCGAGGAATAACCGAATCATATATATAGAATAGAATCATTATTGTAAGTGCCCTTGACTGATCTTAGTTTTAGTACTAATATTGGTGGGATTTCATGATGTACTGCAAGCTCTTACTATGGTAGCATTGATCATATCGAATTATGATAGTATTACAGTTCTATCACTGTGGTAGTAATAATGACCGGAGTCTTGTTTATTTAGTCATGCTGAGAATGTCACTGTGATATGTGATTACCCTCTGAACTGTAGTATATCACTGAAATTTTCAAA
The DNA here is from genome assembly GCA_034641835.2 of Pinus albicaulis. Taxonomy (NCBI): domain Eukaryota; kingdom Viridiplantae; phylum Streptophyta; class Pinopsida; order Pinales; family Pinaceae; genus Pinus; species Pinus albicaulis. Next base: position 260,867,158 of record CM076579.1, read on the forward strand.
ATAAGTCCAGGCTATGGAGATATATGTAGGCCTAGATTGTATTCCTAATACCTATGTAACATCACATCAAATACATGTATGCCAAGACTGTGGAGTGCATGTAAGTATTAGTATATGGGTAATACTCCTTGACTGAGATCCAAGCTTTTTTAACACTTCTTCTTAGCCTACCTTTCTTTTCCTATATTTGGCTGCCCAAGACAGAATAAGATATGTCCTCAATGGTATTGTCTCTCCACAGTCTCCTTTACGCACTGGGTTGCAGACAAGATTGATCGAGATTTTATCCCTTTCTTCACGTGCTTTAGTGGCCTCTCCTACTGTGGTATGTCTCTTTATTTTTTTGCACTGCAGCTCAAACTTGTATTACAAAATTAAACCCAAATAAGGAGCTTCTATCCTTTGTTGTACAGGCTTATAACTTTGCTATAATTTATCTCTTCTACACACCAATACACAGACTCTGAACTTTCACTTTAACTACAGATTGATCTGAACCTTTTGGTCTATCTAACCTATCTGAAAATATTAGAGGTAACCCACCGAAAAAATCAGAGAAGAAATTATGAAATTCTGTCCTGCAGTAGATCCGCAATCTTCCTGAATTGGATCCACAATATTTTTCACTTTCCTGCATAGATCAACAGGGTATTTATAGTTTTTTATGTTAGTTAATTATCCGACCTGCCAACCGACTTGTCCATGGTGAATAGGCCGACTAGATAAGGTTTATTCCAATGTTGGAGAGTTGATTCTTCACAAAATTTAAGGATTGCCTTTCATCGTTGCATAGAGGGTTGTTGTGAGCTTCTTCCACAAGGTCTTGGAGCATATTTTGACACTTAAATCAAGCCTAATGGACATCAAGAAGAAGCCTTTCTACTTAATAATCATGCTCATGAAACTCATGAAACACATATAACAAAAATATATATTGATTTGACTTCTTCTTTTACATAATTACATAGTCAACATGAAGACCGACCTAGTTACACTTTTCAACATTGTGAACTACAAATTCATATTCAACAAGATTTATACTTGGATTTACTTCCCCTATCAAAACAATGGTAACAATATCCTTCAACCAACTCAAGAATTGCTAGACGTCTATGTCATTGACAAACCAATTCCAGTCTCTTCCGAATAAATTTTCCTACTCTTCATCTTCCACGAGGACAAACTTTTCAACCTTGAGTACTCACAAATCAATGTTTACACAAAACATGTTATTTTTAAACATATGAGCCCTTCCAGCTGTTGGGCCGTGAATATGACCACTTTTTAACACTTATTTCATCCATTTTTACTCTTCTTTATCATGTCATTTATTATAATGTATTATATAAATCTATTTTATAATGATTTATGCTCTTATGGATGAATATTATTTCTTCTCCTTTATTTTTAATAAATTGATGATTATTATGCATAATTTTATCAATGATAGTTTATTAATGTATTTTGTAACATCACTCACCATTTTAGCCTCCAAGATATTTCCTAGATTGCAGATTTGATCTCCAAATCATCATCAAATATTCCAACTCAGAAATTCGTTGTAATAAGAAGTGACAGTTTTGTGGTTGAGATTCTGGGCATATGAAGACGAATTTGGAAAATCCGAAACATGGGTTTTGTCCAGAACAGACCAAATTAACTTTTTAAAGAGTTTTTTGCCCAAATTCAGTATGTATTGAGAGAAACGGAGGGTTTTTTGAGCATGATTTTCTCAGATTTGTTATTGCGGTCGTCCTCCAAATCTCAGCTGCAAAGCCAAATTCCCCTTGCTCTTGTTGAAAGATGGATGGAAATATATTTTCTTGTTGATCAATTGGTTAGGAAAAATCCAATATTGTTATGAAAGATCATATTTACTATTTAATTTCTCATCTTTTTTATTATAAAAGGAGAGCATGTATTATGTATTGGAGAACAATGGATGATTATTGAATTCCTTTTGTAACATTTTAATTCTTTGACTCTCGTGATCAAAGAGCAACTGATGTAAAATCTATTCATGTTTGATTAATACAAAGACGCGTTCTCGTTCCATTTTTCAAGCTTCGAAGTAAAATCCAGCGGTGTTACACCGGTGGTTGAGGGCCCGACCCTGGTGGTTCAATCTGTTGTTTGTATCTCTACCTTTTCATTATTGTTGTGAGATAGTTCATATTTTATTTTATTACAGTTTGCAAGTTAATCGATTTGCTGTTTAATTGCTTTGATATCAGTGTGTTATATTAATGAATCACGTTGCTTTTACTTTATTATTTAACAAGAATCTCAACACTTTATAATTTATCTTGTTAATACCATAACAGGGCTTCGCTGTTCTATTTCCATTATGGTTTCATTCCAATTGTTGTTCTGTTTGATTGATATTCATTACAGATTGCTTTTCAATAGGATTGGTTATTCGATTCCATTAATTAGAGTTTGTTGTTCAGATTTATTAAATAGGATTCATTGTTTAATTCCTTTAATTGCAGTTTGTTGTCCATTTACTTTGCTGTTCATTTCTGTTGATTAATTGCAAAGAATTTTCTTTTAAAGAGTTTTCCTAGTTTACTTTCAATAACAGCTTTAATTCAATTTCTATTTCCTTTTAATTGCTTTAAAGTAGGACTGTCAACTGTAGAGAACATTGGTTATTGCTTCCTCGTTCCCAGATTGATTGTCTTGTTCCAGTTTGATTTCAATTGTATCAATTTCTAGAGGAATGAGTTATTGGTACTGTATCCTCGATTGATGTTTGCTGAGTGAATAGTTGGATTTCATAGCATTAAATTTTATGTTGTTGTAGTTAGATTTCTTTTTCAAGCATCTATTTACTCTTGCATTTAGAACACTGTACCACATATTGAAGAGCATTAATCTTGGATAAATTGCTGCCTCAGACTGAGTACACCCTTGAAACAAAAATTCGTTCCCGGATTGATAATTAATGTAGAATAAATGGGTGTTAAAAAGACACCTTTTATACCTCAACATTTTGGCACCGTTGTCGAGGAGAGTGTATGCCATTTAGGAAGAGTGATGCATATTTGATTTTTTTTCTGCTTAGGAAGAATTAGGTATTAAAGACGAAAGGTAAGAACCTGTGCGCCAAGCAAGGAAAACACTTGTTCACTGGCCCGCTTCACAACATAATTGAGTGAAAGCTTAAGGTAGGAATGAATGCTTGTGTTTTCTTGAATTTTAGAGGTAGAATTTTTGAAAAAAAATATTGTAATTCCACTCGAGTGGTGATGTAAGCACCACCCATTTCACTAACCAATTGACAGGAACATTGGAAGGAGGATCCTTAAAGAAACACATGAAGAAAATCTTCTATTATGGTAAGAAATGGCTCACATTGCAACTTTCAAATTCCCTATCAAGGATCTAGGAGGAGTGACACAAATGCACATAATTCTCCCATTGTCTCTACCAAATTTTCATGGTTTGACAAATGAAGATCCATATACATTCTTATTTGAGTTTGAAACACTTTTTAGAGGATATGATTATTGTATTAATGATGAAAGGTTGAAAGTGTTTCCTCTTACTCTAAAAGGAGCAGCTCTCCAATGGTTCATGAGCCTAGGTGGGAACTGCATCAAAACATGGGAGGACATGAATAAAATATTCTTGAAGAAGTACCAAGACTATTGCAAATCCAATGAAGATATTTTTGGTATGATACAAGGGGAAGATGAAAGCTTGAAGGACTATGTAGAGCGATTTCGATACAACCTTCAAAAGTCAAAGAATAAGCATTTGGAAAAAGAGATCTTGAAAACACTCCTTCTTAAAGGAATCAAAGATGAATTTTTAGAACTCTTAAATCTGATAGGAAAAGGTGATGTTTTTAAGTTATCATATGATGATGTTTGTGAGTTGTGCATAAGGTATTCAAGAGGAATTTCCAAGGCTGGTAAGAATTCTAGAGAAGTTTCTTCTTTCTTTTCCAAATTTACTACAAGAACAAGAGACATAAGAGCTGAAATCAATGTTTTATTTGGAAATTTTAAATATGATTTTATTATCTCTCTAAATTCACAATTGAATGTTTTGCAGGTTCGGAAAAATCAAGAATTTGATGAAGTGTTTTTCCCTCATTACCGAAAGGAGCATCCCATAGATAGTTGTTCTTCCTTATCTAATTTGGAAGTGGCATATCAAAGAGATGGGGAAGCTACAACAAGGTCAACAGGTATGGTTCAAAACACTTCCTCTCCATTCTCTTACTTGCATAATCCATTATGGAATACTCATATGTTAGGGCAGCCATGCCAATCTCAATATAACCACCACCAATCTTGTCTACAAGCTTGGCATGGTTCACCTTATGATTGCATGACTACTCTCCCTCATCTTGTAGCACAAACACATATTCTAGCTCTTACACAACATCTTGTTTGCCTATCAAAATCATCCACTCAACCCAATCAACTACATCATCAAGAGGCTCCATTCCCTACACAATTTCCTGCTCAACTCATTCCACACCCTCACCATAATAAACCAATACAACATGCTTACAGTGTTGAACTGCAAAATTTACCCACCCTTCCCACCCATTCTATCTCACATGCACTATTGGAGAAAACTTACACTAAGACTCAGAATGTATCAAATCCAAAAATTGTAGAAGTTATGAAAGAAAATGAGGTTTCTTCTAGTTTGCATCAACAAACCATTTTAAAAGCTCAAGAACTTCATGATACGATGGCTATGGGAAACCAAGAAAGTAAAGGATATATTGAAGATTGGTTTCACTCCATCATTTGTTTGCAACATCACTCTATGCTTCAACAATTTTTGGCACCATCTTTTCAAGGGAAGTTGGCTTCTCATACCCTAATTTTTATCAACATGCATTTTTCAAATTTGGGTATGTACATACTAGAGGCCTTATTTATAAAATGGTTCCACTGGAAATACTCTTATAGATAAATATATTCGATTCTCAAAGAAGAGTAGGATAGTGGAGAAAATAAAATAAATAAGGAAATAAAACAAACACATTTTTTTATTTTTGTAAAAATAGTTGTTTCTTTGTTGCAACACGCTGTGAAATCAACATTGATGATAAATATTCTAATTTATTTTTATCATCAATATGGAAAAATTTCTTGAATATCATATTTTTTTGGCTTGCGGGCTTGATGAAATTTCTGAAAACATAGTTGGGACAGTCATGTTGTGGGGGATCAAAAGTGAATATTTTTAAAACCTGTTTTTATCCTAAGTAGCCCTTGATGTCTAATTTCCAACCCAATTTGAATCACTCCATTTGGATTTGAAAAGAAAAATTTAGAACCAAAACATTGACAGGGATTCTAGTAGGCAGCTCAAGAACAGAGTTGGGACAGTCAGTTTTTGGAGGCCTAAATGACTATATTTTTAAAACCTGTTTCTATGGTAGATTCCTCTATGAATCTAGTTTACAAAAAAATTTTAATCACTCGATTTCGATATCGTATGAGGAATTTATGACCAAAATACTGACTGCTTATCATAAATCAGCACTCTTGAAACTATGTTTTCTCGGTTGTTCACTAGTGTATTTGACCCATCAATTATTCTTGTCTTCAAAACCTGTTTCTATTAGAGATCAATAAATGAATCTAATTTAATCTCCAATTTTAATCGGTTCAATCCGCCATTAAACGAAAAATTTATGCTTGAAATATCAACTGTTGGTCTAAGCTGGAAAATCGAAAATGACTCTATTATGCAGGTTGTTCTAAGCAAATTTGACATATCATAGCATTGAATTTTTAAAACCTATTTCTATTGGAGATAAACCTTTGAGTTCTCTCTCATTTGGCTTTGGAATCACTCAAATCGGACAAAAAACAAAGAAGTTACGATTGAAACACTGCTGGTTAGCATGATTGGGCACTACTCTCCCGCAGGTAATAAATTAATTTTACTTTGTCCATGGATTTGTTCTACAGAGTAACTACTTGTTATTTTTTTGCATAATTCTTAGATTAGGGGAGCCTGTGCACCTCTCTTTATCCATGATTTAATGTTTTATTGCAGGTAGATACTCATTTTTTGCAGGTCTTAGCAAAACAAAGAAGGTCAATTTATGGACGAGCGATTCTTGAGAGAAATTTTAGTGAAACAAGGGCATTTCATCCAGTTCATTACCTAACAGATTCATAACAAGAAGAAATGAAGAATTGGTTTCCATTTGAAGATTCATGTCACTGCTGCCAAAACATTTTTCAAAAAGATCATTTTTTTTCCATTAACAGATTGATATTCCCTTAGGAAATAACATCATATCTGTTGTAACTTAATAAAGTGTTGTTTCTTTTCTGATTTCTTTCATGTTTTTTTTGTTTCAGGTGTTGATCCCTCCAAATTTTAGTTTCTGTTCCATTTGCAATTGCACAATAAGGACCCCACCATGCAAGTTTCAGTTACATAAGACAATTGTTCGGCAGCACCAATTCTATAAATAAAAATAAAAAAATTCTTGAAACCTGTACATAAAGTTTGTTTTCTTTTACTTTGCTTGTTTTTTTGTATAAAATTCTATTTCTTGAACCATTCTTACTTTGCTTGCTGCAAATTTTTGCTGTTCCTTTCCAAAGGAATAACACTTTTGTTGTTCATTTCGAAAGGAACATCACTTTTGCTGTGAGTGTTTTTGCTATTTCTTTCCAAAGGAACAACACTTTTGTTGTTCCTTTCGAAAGGAACAGCAGTATTGTTGTGAGCATTTTTGTTGTTTCCTTTCCAAAGGAACAACACTTTTTGAGTGAATTTTTCTTGTTTGTGAACAACGTTTTGAGGATTTTTTTGAATTTTTCATGAATTTTTTAAAGGAAAACATACAATTTATGGAAGGATACACAAATTAGAGGTTACTGGAATCAGCAAATCAAGAGAAATTGTCATTTTTAAGAAATTGTTTTGTAGTGATAAGAAAATGAAAGGACAAAACTATCTATATCACTTTGTTGTTTTTATTTTCACTAAAATAATATGGTCGACTATCTTTATCATGTTGGTTCTTCCCTAACTCTTCACAACTCTCTTTGATTTTTATTTATTGAATAAGAATAAGGGCATACTTTCTCTATTGAGATGTTCAGACTTCTTCCACCATCCCTACTCTTAAGGAGTGTTGAGCCATCCTCTATACATAAATAGGGAAGTGCTACATGAAAAAAGAAGAAAAAAATCTCTATATGATTACTAACAATTCTATGATATGGCAGATGGAGGATAGGGGGTCTCATCAAGAGCCAGCCTACCATGATCATAAGGGAGCAGTGAAGTGGCATTCCCATTATGGCCACCACACCAGGGATATGATCCAATGGACAACTCAAAAAAATAAAAAGTCCTTGGAACAGGAGGTCTCATCACGAGCCGACCTGCCCACCTTTCACTCCTTCCTGGTGAATGGCATTGTGATTCATCTGGTTCCCAAGCCAACATAGTGGCCTCCATCATGACATCACACAACACTTCCCTAGGCATAAATAAAGGATAATGGTTCCAAGGGTGAGAAAGCAACTTTGTCAAGGTTATAGACACATGTGGGCAACAGAGCTCTGCTGATGGTATTGAAGTCATATTTTTCACAAATCAATAGTAATGATAAACCCTTTTCTTATATCTTTATCTAATATCAAATGAGAGTATTCTCCTAAAACCTTTGTTCGAAACCTCTTATGCATGAAATTTATTTATAAATCGATCATAATGGTTTATGTGGATAATGACCGCATAAGTATTTTTTTCACAATAGCTGTCATTTTCCCTTATTTTCGAATAATTACATAAACATTTCTATATCTACTCACGATTTCAAAATATGCATTGATTTCAGTAATGTGATAATTTCTTGATCATATCATAAGTATGTATGCCTTTCCATGCTGTACAATTGCTGTGCAGTACACTGCTCTTCTATTTGCCACCATATTTATACTTCATTTCTACAGAAGTTTTTCTGATTGAACTTTTTGCATGCATCTTATCTGTTGCCATTCAAAACTAAAATTGTGGATTCAAGAAAATTGTATACAGAATCATGATTTGTTTACAGGAGAACAACAAGTATGGGGGAAAATTCTATTCGCAGCACGACCACACTATTGCAACTAATAGTAAAGGCTCATGCAACTCGCGAACGCGCACAATTCTTCAGACATGATGTGCTCGCATAGCTTCCACCTTTTGCATCACTTTCAGTATCCGCTCAGCCTACATCAGCTTCAAAAAATGCCAGTCCCTACATGTCATTCCACATTTTTTCGGAGGTAATACTTAAGGTAAAATAGCATAATTTTCTGATTTATTATAAATTTAGGATAATTTCATAAAAATCCATTGAGCATTATTTATTATCATTCATTCCACATCTTTACCACTTCCCATTTTTTTATTCACGTCTCATCTTTCAGTTTGGGGGAGTGTTGATTTCCTTCATTTCTTTCTTATGACCATGTCAGTAATATTCTTTGTCATCCATTGATATTCTTATTCATTTTCAACACCTCCCTTATTCCATGTTGTTTTACATCAAGCATCGATTTCAACAGATTGTAGCAACCACCTCTCTTTGTTTTCTAGCATTGCATGAGGACATGCTAATTCTTCAGTTTGGGGGGGGGGGAATTGATACCCATGATGGATGTTTCTAATCTCTTTCTCGTTTAAGGCATATAATTTCATTTTTATACAGTGCAGAAATTGATTCACATATATCTTCAAAACTATGAACTGAATTCTTGTGATTTCTGGATAACAAAGTGGTATCATTAAAATACACAAACCCAGATAATTTCATGCTAAATTAGTTCATAAAACTTCGAAAATTATGCACTATCACCTACAACCATTTTTTTATATCTCATGATCCGTGCATCAAAACGATCTGATTTTTGAGAAAATGGTTAATGAAGTTTGCTGTTACTTATGTCACATTTTTCTGCAACTTTATATACATATAGTTGAATGTCAATTGTAAAAATTGTTATGCCTTTATCAAGATTTCTAAAATTGAATATTCATTATTTGAGGAAAAATTCATTTGTTCCATCCATTTCATGAGTTGGGATGAACATTTTTTTCTTGGTTAACATATGGGTTTTTTGTCTTTGGGTTGCATGAGGACTTGCAATATATTCAGTTTGGGGGTATGTTGAGCCGTGAATGTGACCACTTTTTAACACTTATTTCATCCATTTTTTCTCTTCTTTATCATGTTATTTATTATATAAATCCATTTTATAATGATTTATGTTCCTATGGATGAATATTATTTCTTCTCCTTTATTTTTAACAAATGGATGATTATTTTGCATAATTTTATCAATGATGGTTTATTAATATATTTTGTAACAAAATTCACCATTTTAGCCTCCAAGATATTTCCTAGATTGTAGATTTGATCTCCAAATCATCATCAAATATTCCAACTCAGAAATTCGCTGGAATAAGAAGTGACAGTTTTGCGGTTAAGATTATGGGCATATGAAGAATAATCTGGAAAATCCGGAACATGGGTTTTGTCCAGAACGGACCAAATTGACTTTTGCAAGGAACATTTTTCCCAAATTCGGCCTGTATTGAAAGAACCGCAGGGTTCTTTGAGCCTGATTTTCTAAAATTTGTTGTTGCGGCCATTGTCCAAATCTTAGCTGCAAAGCCAAATTCGCCTTTCTCTTGTTGAAAGATGGATGGAAATATATTTTCTTGTTGATCAATTGGTTAGGAACAATCCAATATTGTTATGAGAGATCATATTTACTATTTAATTTCTCCTCTTTCTGATTATAAAAGGAGAGCATGTATTAAGTATTGGAGAACAATGGATGATTATTGAATTCCTTTTGTAACACTGTAATTCCTTGACTCTCGTGATCAAAAAGCAACTGATGTAAAAGCTATTCATGTTTGATTAATACAAAGACATGTTCTCGTTCCATTTCTTAAGCTCTGAAGTAAAACCCAGTGGCGTTTTACCGGTGGTTGAGGGCCCGGCCCTGGTGGATCGATCTTCTGTTTGTATCTCTACCTTTTCATTATTGTTGTGAGATAGTTCATATTTGCTTTTATTACAGTTTGCAAGTTAATCGGTTTGATGTTTAATTGTTTTGATATCAGTGTGTTATATTAATGAATCATGTTGCTGTTCTTTTATTATTTAACAAGAATCTCAACACTGTATAATTTATCTTGTTAATACCTTAACATAGCTTCGTTGTTCTATTTCCATTATGGTTTCATTCCACTTGCTGTTCTATTTGATTTATATTCATTACAGATTTCTATTCAATAGGATTGGTTATTCGATTCCATTAATTAGAGTTTTCTCTTCAGATTTATTAAATAGGATTCATTGTTTAATTCCTTTAATTGCAGTTTGTTGTCCATTTACTTTACTGTTCATTTCTATTGATTAATTGCAAAGAATTTGCTTTTAAAGAGTTTTCCTAGTTTACTTTCAATAACAGCTTTAGTTCAATTTCTATTTCCTTTTAATTGCTTTAAAGTAGGACTGTCAACTGTAGAGAACATTATTTATTTCTTCCTTGTTCCCAGATTGATTGTCTTGTTCCAGTTTGATTTCAATTGCATCAATTTCTAGAGAAATGAGTTATTGCTACTGTATCATCGATTGATGTTTGCTGAGTGAATATTTGGATTTTAGATAATTTGAGTTTATGTTGTTGTAGTTAGATTTATTTTTCAAGCATCTATTTACTCATGCATTTAGAACATTGTACTACATATTGAAGAGCATTACTCTTGGATAAATTGTTGCCTCAGACTGAGTACACTCTTGAAACAAAAATTCGTTCTCGGATTGATAATTAATGTAGGATAAATAGGCGTTAAAAATACACCTTTTATACCTCAACACCAGCATCTTCTGATTTCCTCTTCAGCACTTCTTTTCTTTCCACTGGTGACTTTTATGAGCTGAAGTTGCCTCTTCCTCCATTATGACAAATTCAAGTTCCCTTCTTCCTTCAAAGTTCAATTCCTTGGGAATATATCATGACAACTATGTGTGGTTTTCTTCCCTCATCATTATTGAAACCTACATCGAGATGCAATTTGTTAGATTTAAAAATGTAAGGTTCTTTGTCATCATTTAAAATATTTTCACCCAAATTTCCATTTTTGTTTGATTGTGTGCTCATGGTCTTCTCTTTGTTGTAGGGTTGAAAAATATCTATCCAATTCTTATTGTCCATATTTTTCAAATTTATTTTCTTCCAACTTTAGCTTAGCATGCTAGATGCATACCTTTAAATCAACTATCCTATCCTAAAATTAATTAAATTCCATACAAATAAAAAAAAATGATTTGAATTTTTTTTTGTTTATCTCATTCTTTTTTATCCTTTCATTTCTTTCAGCAACTCAATTTCTACATCATGCTCCATGAGCTCTTCACTTAAACTTGTCCAGATGACACTCTTAGAACTCTATTTTTTTCCATGTCTCCTAAAGGAAACTCCATAACCTTTCCTTCTTTACTAAAAATTTGCAGTGATTGTTTCCCTTCATGATCTTCATGACCTGCACATGAAAAAACACATTAATTTAAAAAATTTGGAGATTTTGAGCCTTTGCAAATACTCCTAGTGTCATTTTTTGTTCCTGGAGATTCCCCATAGTCCATGAGATTTTTGATAAATATCTTCTTTTCACCCTCATCCTCACCTTCACTCTTTTGCATAATACCTTTTGATCAGGGTTTATATTTTCCCTCAACATCATTGTTCCCATTTTCCATTATGACAGTCTCCCTTAACGGTTTGTAGCACCCCTTCTCTTGCTACTCTCAGTTTTGAGATGCAGTCCTTACACCCACTTATTTTCATTGGAAATTTTGTTCTTGATTCTTCTTTTGATTTATATAAAGTTCACCCACTTTAAATATGAAATGCCATCTAGCCACCTCTAGCATTTTTTCTACCAATTCCTCTTCGGTGACCTAATTCCAATATCTCATTAGCGTCATCAATGAGGCCTTCTTCACACTCAGCGAGACATTTCACTAGTGTGTCATCAAGACCATTTATTGGCAGGCACCTCTGCTACTTTGGACTTTGCACACAGTCGACGACACTCTCAAACAATCTCTCATTATCTTCTTCTCTGAAGATGTCACCTCTCACTATTTCACAAGTGTGAAGTGTTTAGCTATAAACTTAGTTGCACTCAGTTCTTCCTCTCTTATAGAAGCAATAAACAAGTTCTTCAACTCTTTCCCTAGCCTCTTAAGGATATTCTTCTTGAAACCCTTCTATTTAACAAGCAACCTGAACCTTCTTCTTAGTTCCAATCTCCATTTTTAGTGTTCTCATTCTAGCATCATATGAAAGTTGCATTTCTCGCTCTCCATATGCCCCATATGACATATAACAACAGTTATTTGTATGACTTATATCCCTGAAACCAAATTGTAAGGCATGAATCAATAGAGGACCTATCCCATGATACGTTCATGTTAAGGATATGGCCTACGCCTAACCATATCACAGCTGCAAAGAGACACTTCAAGAATAATACATCGTGGAGCCAAGGGGTGGCCATATTGGTTTCCCCTCCATATAAATGTGCCTCTAACTTGTTGTGTTGTATGTTGATCTGAAAAATTAGAGAAGACATTGTCTTAATATTTCTGATTTACTGTTTACTCTATTTAAACTCGAATGTCATTTGATGGTAAATTTGTACTCTTTAATGCACAAAATTTATGTATTATAAAGGTAAATTTAGAAATTATTTCAGTTTCCATTTAGTGTTTTCAAGTTAGATATTTTTTCAATTTTTCGCATTTCTAATTTTATTGCAATGTAGCAGACTAATCGTGGCAGTATAGAAACAACCCCAGGATAGGTAAACAAAGAACAATTTCAGTTTCATATTAGTTTCTTTATCTTTAACAATTATTTTTTATATATTTCATGCTTCTTATTATTTTATAATGTAGCAGGATTATCGTGGAAAGGGGTCAGCTGAAGAACATGTAAAGTGCCAACCTTGCTCTATCTTCAGGTAATTTAGTTCTTTACCTAGTTGAAATAATGTTAATTTTGTTCAAATATGTAGACACCTGGCCATGGTGCGTGTGATGATTCCCTTAATGAGGAAGAATTGTCTTCATCCCCATATCCATTGGTGTTGCTATGGAAAAAGGCACTAAAAGCAACCAAGGAACTTGAGCATTTGGTAAACATTGTTCCTCAAACACCTGAATTAGGAAAAAGGATAAGACAACTTATGACCCAGCTAGAAACATATAAGGTAATAACAAAAAATCAAAAGGATATTTTTATTGTTCTGCATGAGATCAATTGTGATAGATTGATTTTTAATTTTTACATTAACTAAACTAAAAAAAAAAATCTTTTTGTATGTAACATTTTCTAGGACTTGATGTCCCTGGTGCTGGTGGTAGTGGGATACAAAGGAAAGAGATTCCCAAGGAACCCTCTTGCCTTTAGGTAGCAACCAAGAAATGTACCAGGCCCAAGAAGACACACAACCAACCGCTGAACGTGTTGACAGTGATGAGGCTGGTATTTCCAACTTTATTATTTCATTTCCTGGAGCTACATGTGTCACCTCCATGGGGACCATTCCAGGCACGTTTTTGGTGAAAAATGAAGGTGTTCCTATAAAGCAATTACAACTCCCAAGTAAGTTGTAATATTTTAACTGTTTCATGTACTCTATCTAAAATATATTTTATCATGATTATTATTTTTAAATTAGTGATAATATCTTTTTTCTGTGTAGGAAACAATGATTTCTATAGGGCCTTGGAGATTAAGGCTTTGGTAATTTTTGGCTCAACCATACACAAAAGGTGGAATTCCTAGAATTCCAGCCTAAAAAAAGAACTTCTAGATTATCTAGAAGGTCTTTTTGGGGTGGGCACATTTGATAGAACAACGGTCGCCTGGGTAGTTGGAAAATATCTTAAATATACCCGGGACACCTATAGGGCGCACTTGAAAATTAACTCTAGATACGAGCGTCCTCTCACAGTTCCATAGAGGGAGTGGAGAGCACTCATCGATTACGGAAAAGAGAAAAAGGCCAAGAAATAAGGAAAAATGCTAATTGGACACGCAAGGTAAATTACAACTTTAATTCAATAGCTTTAATTTTCTCTATGTCTAAAATAAAAGTGTGCTACATAACTGAATTCAAGCTTTTGATGATAGGTTGTCTGACACCTCGAAGGCAACTAAATATAGGATTTAAAAAAAAGGCCATCACAAGCTAAGCCAGGGCGACTACTTGAAATTAGTCACAAGAATTGTAAGTAGCTAAATATCTTATAATTAATTTTATCACCTTCCAACATTTTTTTAATCCCATTAAATAATATTAAAAATACACAATAATATGTAACATAGGGTGACGACTTTGGAATGGAAGCCACAGAGGAAGATAGAGAGATCGCTTTCTGTTCCAGATATCAATCCGTAGTTGAACGTCGTAGAAGCTTGGGACAGGTCCCAAGATCCAGAATGCCTGAGAAGATAAAATGTTAACCTTTCAATATGTTTGTTTTTGTCCATAAATTTAATGTCTAACAACTTTGTTTAAATCAGGGGAGCAACACTTTCAACGAGCCAAATAACCCAGTTGTAAATCAGTGCGTTGAGAGTGAAATATTGCTAGAAGTACATGGTCCTCACGTGAAACCTGATCATTCCAGTGAGGACCAAGCCGGCAATGCTACTATCAGTGAGGGCCACAACGGTAATTAATTTCTGCTTATAATTTTTTCTAATTATACCTTGCGGGTTCTATCCTTGTAACATTTTTTGTTTAAATGACAGAGAATGTTGTGCTTGAGCATCCTATCGCCAGAGAGGAACACAGGGCAATGGTTCCAATGGTGACAACTGGTGCACTAGGTAAATAATGTCATTGCAATTTTTTTATTAGTATTACCGAATTAGTTCAAAAATATTTAAAAACTGACAATTAAAATTTAATATTATTTGTTTTTGTAGGTGATGCCTCGTCACTACATGAGAACAGACATCGTGAGTATGCAACTAGGTCAGTTATGCAAGAACGACACAAAATAGAAGTAGAGCATAATTATGTTGCTGATGTAGTTAGGAGCTTTAGAAGTAGGGATAAGAAAAAGAAAATTTGATAATGTAAAGTATTGTATTATTATAAGACAAATGTTACCATACTTGAAACCTTTTTTGTGTTATATAAAAACTCATTTATCATACTATTTTTATGCCAATCACTTTCAATTTTTTTTTGCGTACTTTTTTTGCATTTATTTTTTATTATTTATTAAATATTTTATTTTTCTGCTCATGAAAGTAAAAAATGAAATATAGATTGGGCATTGGGGAATTGAGAGTGATGTGAGGATAGGCATAAGAGCTTCCACCTTCATGTGGTTGGCCTTGTTTAGTAGAGAATAATTTATTGGAGCGATTTAATCTTGGAGAAAACCTCCATCGATCCAACGTAGCAGCAAAAAAGTTAATGTTGACTTAGTTTCTACTCTTTCAGATTGTGGGAGGCTTGTTCCAAGTAAAGCGACTCCAATAAATTGTTCTTGAAATGAAGAGGAACTTATTCAGGTATGTTTTTAAATTTTCAACATATGCTCTAGCATTATCATAAGAATGCATCTTAGAGTAAAAAATACTACAAATATTACTTATATTTATTTTATAGATAATTATGGATTTTGAATGACTTGGAAGCGCAGGTACAAATCCTCTTGCATCATGAGCAATACAACTTTTCAACCAGGGTCATGTTCAGGATATTTTTGCTTGTGCACTTTACTAGGTTCGTAGTGTCACATTTTGTAAGTTGCTTTATAGTTCATACTTCAATATGAATCCTGTTCATGATTATTATTTGGTTTTTGTATGTGTTTTTTCCTCTATTTGATTATAAGTTTGAAAATACTTTTAAACATTGAAACATTTTTTGTTTTTATACTATTTGTATACTTACTTGTTCTATTTATGGTGATATAACCACCAATTTATTGTATCCATATTATCGCATTCCCTTGGGTTGTAGTTAGGTACAAAGGAACTCCAACGAGTTCCAATTCCCTCACATTCCAGTTACAAGGACCATTGGAATAATTGTCACATACTACATTGGCTCAATTTTTTGGCCATCTTCATTCAAGTAGTCCAAGAGTACATAATCATATTTTGGGAACAAGAAGCGTGTTATTGGTGACATGCATGTGAAATGATAACAAGCGCTTGCATGATCTTTTCCACCCTGGGCTCTGGTACCAAATTTCCCAAGTGGAGCAAGGATGTTAATGTTGTTACTTCCAACAAAATATTGTGCCATTCCAATAATTGTGCTAGCAAGACTCTTCTCACCGTGATGGTAAGTAGAATGCTCTGAGACATAACCCAAGAATTGAGTAACCTTTACTTGTGTAACAAAATTTCTCTTGAAAGAGAAAAACAATATTTTCCTTTGCCCTAGTTTCAAACCATCAACCATGGATGGGATGGATCTTTACAAATCAGCCATGGAAAATAGGATCAGTTCCTTATTTACAAAGTCTATGTACTTGATAAGCGTTTCATTCTGGTTCAAATATGTTCTTGGCTCAAAATGTCTTATCCATTTCTTTTCGGCCTCTATTTTCTTCTTGCTGAAGGTTAATTCCATTGCATCTCCATCTTCCTCATTTATCCACATGAAGTCTTTTTTATGTTTGTCGAAATTTTTAAAATATCCTTTCCCCTCTTTAGAAGTACTTATCCCGAGACCTTTATAGTACTTTATGGTCCATCCTGATGCTGATCCACCCATATATTCTCTCCATGATTCATACTTAGGCATGGTATAGAAAGACAATACCCGTCCATTTTTATGGGTTTCCTTGAAAAGAGGAGTAATTAATTCAACAAGAAATGAAGGAATATTGAGTAGAGATTTCCAGAAAGAGTGTATGAAGTTGAAGTCTACCCATGATAATATGTTCTCAACAACTCCACATTTATCAACTTTCTTCAAAAACTCTTGAGAGAGTTCACACTTTGAACCAAAGTTGTTCTGACGAGTTGTCAGTGTCTCCTTGGTTTGGGATTCAATTGTAGGACTGTCAATCAAATAATTGACAAAGATTTATAAATGATTCTTTATCTCTTGTGCTTTCACTGCAACTGTCTTGTTCTTCTTATTTACAATGTTCATCACATGGGTTTTTATTTGGTTTACTACTAAATCAACGTGGGAACCACCTTTAATGGTAGTGATTCCATTAACAAAGTTGAAGTACTAATGTCTGTACCTCATGTATTTTCTATGTAGATAGTTAGTTGATTACTTCTGCAAGCAATAGTGAACTTAGAAAACCAGGTGAATCTTGGGGAGGTCTCCTATCATTGTCTGGAGTTAGAATGTTGTGGTGCTCTTGATGATTTATTTGAAATTTGTACCATTGATATTCGGTTACCATTTTTTGCACATGGTCACGATTTGGATCAAAACCTGATCCTTTTCTCTATTTTTGTCTTGCATATGAAAGGTTTGATGGATATTAATGGATCAGAGAAGCTTTTAAGAACTGATTAGGGTTTGAGATGTGATCAGTTGAAAATGTTGGTGGAAATTAGATGAGATATAATCAGCAAAGGGTGATAAATATCCATGTTGATTTAAGGATTAAATAAGTCACTAAACATAAATCAATACATCAATACTTAAGTCAAGAAAGTAAAAATACTAGGAACTCCAATACTTAAAAAAATTTATGTGTTGATTAACTTCTTTCTCATATCCAAGAATTGAAATAGATCCTTTTCACCTACCTTCTCGACAACAAAGGCTAATAAAACCCCTATCTTGTTTATCTGATAGTTCACCAACAATCACCACAAAACAAAATTCCTTAAATGTTGAAAATGGCCACCATCCCTGACTAAACTCTCATGATTACCATGCTAGAGATCAACTTGTTAGCGTTATGTCATTCATCAAAGGAGGATGATTCTGGATGCTTAGATACACATCCAAAATTAATGGCCAACGTTTCAATGTGGTGGCCAAGAACATGTTCTTCGTGCACGAATAAGTTTGTACATGGCTTGTATCCTACCTTTACCCTTAGTGAAGGAAATTCTCTCAAATTTACATAGAAATTCTCTATTTCAGGATGACACGTGTACACTATGACGAATGACATGCACTTTATTCTAGACCTAAATCTAGTTGTATATGTAACTCGCACATTATTTCACTCAAAATTAGATAAAAATTTCTAAGGAACGTGTCAACCACATTTTAGATATGTGAATAACCACGCCAGTATATGTGTATATCTGTATCTCTGTAGAAAGGGGTTACATATGGATCTTACATTCAGTTTATTAAGGACCAAGAGATATCATTAAGGCATGTACCATTTAGCCATGTATACCCATATTTAGTAATATAAATCAATTAAGTATGGACACACACTACGAATGTCTATCAATTAGAGGTATGATCTATGGGATGCATTATTCCTTCCACCTTACAGGAACTCCCTATACAAGGAACTAAATCATGGGTTGTTCCGTAACCATAACGAATGTAGAAGTCCACTAATTTTGAAGGAATGCTCTTCATGGTAGTCACTTTAGTGGGAATATGGGTCTATATAAATATATTATAGTCACTGGTTACAAAGCCACTTCCAAGACTAGTAGAATGTGTTAAATCCAACCAATCATGTGACTCTATGTATATCATATCTAGTAAAAATCATATCGAAAATTAGTCCAACGTGTTATTCTTTGGGCATCATAGTTTATAGGATAGAGTTCGGTGTAATAATAGTAGCATTCAACATAATAGTAGAAACATATCAGCATTCGACATAATGAGAACAATAAAAATATAATTCATATAATAGTACACCAACATATCAACCAAAACAACAAGATTGATTGAAGCAACAATTGTAACACAAGAATATTTGGTGATTCCATTTTAGATAGTGGAACACTAGAGAAAGAATGAGGGATAAATGTATTTATCAAGACTTGTAACCTCAAACACTTCATTTCCCTTCAAAATCTCCCTCTAAATAAGTCTGAATCAATCAAAACATGTGTCAATATTTTTTTTCATTGTCTTTGGGATGGACTCCCGAGTCCCAAGTTTGACGCCAAGACTCTCAAGCAGGGCAAGTGGGGAATTCCACTAGGGGAGTATCTAGGGAGTACTTGTCCCAGAGCTAACTCAACAAGAATCAACCATTCTTGAGAGTAGGGGAAAATTTTAACACTAGTATAATAGATTCTAAGGTATGTTTATTTCAATTTTACCAAGATGGAAGAGTATGTTGAGCCCACATGAGTTTCTATATCCTATTTCTCCATATGTGGCTTTATGATTTTATGCACTATAATGTCTTGCAAATGACAACAATAGTTTAGAACAGATGGATATTCTTGCATAACCGGTATAATTGTGACACTTCCATGCAAGCCACCTGTTTCCAGGGCCAAGTGGTGGAATTTTGAGCTCATAAACTAGTTGAAGCAATTGTAAAACTGATCATCTCACTGATATAATTGGATACAGTAAAAACGATTGTTCATGAATAACACCCAGAGTATTGTACCACTTGATAAAAAAAATCCAGTCACCTTTCCTTCATCAAGGAGATGTAGTACTTTAAGGATTTATGAGTCCAAGTCTAGCATTCAAACACTCTAAAATAATTGATGGGGTGAGGGATGTTGTATTGCAGAGTGTAAAGAAACCACTTTCCTAAAATTATAAAGATATAATAACAAGGGGATCTTATGTATCAGAGAATTTGTTGAGGATTTATGCTCTCGAGCATTGGATGTTTGTGTCAATTTTTTTGGAATAGAATCATGTTCCAATGCTTGATATGCTTATACATGTGCTTTTGAATACCCTGAATTACATGGTATCAATAGAATCATTAGAACCAGTTATAAGTCCTTCCATCCTTTCTGTCCTTGTTAGATATGTTGTTTAAAACAGAAAGGAGGATTATCGAGAATTTTCACGTCTAAATGAAATTTCTTAAAAAATATTGGAACATAAGTCAAGAACATTTCTCCAGAGTCCAAATATAGTGTGCTCACATTATCAAACATAATGAATATGTATCTCTTTTATACATACCTTATGGTATGTGCATCAAAAGGCTACTCAAGAGAATTATATTTATTTGACTTCTATTTATAAGGCTGCCATTTCATTCGAGGATATTTGTGCAGAAAGAAGAAGAATGGAAACATGTCACTGAATATGTAAGAATTATCTTTGGGACTTGCACGTCAAGGGCTTCAATAATTTGAGCTATCTAGAAAGAACTTTGTAACTCTATTAGGGCATACCAAAAATCCTAAATGGATATTTGAAGTGAGGATGATAAAATCAGCTTTAGGGTTTTTTTAAATTCACAATTTCTATTGATTGATAATTATGTTGGCATAAGGCTCTCCTCTCTCTTTCTACACATAAAATTTATCTGAGGGGAGATATTTATCATTCTTCCTATATACCTTCTTATCATATTATTCCTAATTTCTTCTTTCATTCGTACGCTTGTGGAGTAGAATAGATGGGTGAAACAAAAAAGCTCAACTAGTCATGCCAAATTGTTTCAAATTTCACAAAAATGTTTTAGCTAACATAGAGTTTAAAATATCTTAACACTTATTTAGATGCCAAAAATGACCAGACTGTGGATATATTGCTTAAAAATGGTGCCAAATAATCTGAACAAACAATATATTGTGAATGAAATCAAACCACCTAACAAATAAGAATAGTTGTTGAAAATGTTATTTTCCAAGGAATGTGAGGTTTTCAACATTTTCATAAAACTGGAAACAAAATAGATACTTCATAAGAGTTTTAGCAAGAGGTTTTTTACCTGTATAATTGAGAGAGTCAATGGTTTTTATCACATGCATAGAAGAGGGTTAATAATTGGGGGGAAATCATAATTTTAGGGCCATTCAACAAGCCTCGTGACAAAGCACATAATTGTAGCTTTTCATAAGATTTAAAATTCAACTTATAAATAAGCATTTCATACAATTTTAAATTCAAAGGTTTTCTTTTACCTTATTTTTTTTGCATATTCCTAGATAGGTTCATGTTTAAAAGTAAAAATCCTTAGTGACAAGTACAAAAAATGTGTTATTAACTAAGTAGGTCACTACTTTCGAGAAAGTGACCTACTGCCTAATTCTCAGCCAAGCACTTACCTAAGCAAGATATCACCACAGTCATTGATCTTTTTTATTTGAAAACCAAAGTCTGGAAAAAGATGGTCTAAATTGAAGGTATTTAATTTAGCATTTACTAAAAAGTCAATTATAGAGCACATAAATAGACTTATTCCAGAAAATCTATTGCTCAAGATTGGTCTGCAAGGAACTAAAACTTAGTGTAAACTCATGATATTGGAAAGGGCACTACACCAAATTGTTTAGGAAGTGACGACTAGTGAGTGGATATTGTTGGCTAAGACTAAAGCGTGTTTTGTATATTCAGCTCAATCGAGCCTGGAAATGTCCCTATAAGAAGAAGCATTGGTTGTATCAGGTTGAAACAATCTAGGATCCCTATATCAAGTCAAAAAATCCATTCTTCACCTGCTCATTGATTTTGGAAGGCCTTCCTCTTGGCCAACAACATAAATTTAATATGTGTGGGTTCCCCAGCCCAATGACTCCTTTTGTAGTAGAATGAGCACCCTTGTTCTGGTAATCATATATATGCTATATTAGCCTAGGAGTGGACCTAGAGTATTTATAGCCAACTTCTCCCTACCACCATTTTCTGGAAGTCTAGTCTGTTAGGTCATAAACTTCCTTGGGTCATTTAGTTCCAAAAAACATGCCAATTATTTGGAGTTGAAATCTTATATCTCATATGGAAAAAAAAGAAAGATGAAATACAAATTTATTTAAAAATGCTTAAAATTGCTGCAAATTTACTTCGTATGGTGGTGTTATAATATGTGTCAAGTTTCCAACCTTCATTTGTAGGTCCAGGTGCAGGTTAGAAAGTTGGACCTAGATCTAACAAATTGCATTGATTCCTTGAGATTATTCTAGGGGTTACTCCATGTATGTAAAATGATTTCCACCCAGGATTCAAATCTCCCCACTCAACCCAGTCTTGCAAGGTTGAAGGTTTCAACCAACACAAGGTTTTTCATACTAAGTGAACACAATGAGATCTACAGATAACCTCCTCCTCATTTAGATGATTATAGATTTTATTGAAGATCACATTCTCAATTTTAGCTAGGTTGGCCTATTTTTGTGGTCACTTAGACACTAATAAAATTATCTTATTTCATATAAAACTATCTTATTTCATATTATATTATCTCCTCACGCTCATCATCCTAGAAGGGGATAAGGCATTTAATAGTAGAATGATGGATAGGACACTTGTCACCCCCAACAAGGGGGCTAACAATGAAGGCTAGGGGACAAACCCCAAAAATAAAGATGGCTTTATGATTGAAAATTGGCCTGGATTTTTTCTACAAACATCAATCTATCATCACTAACTATTTATTCTACGCAAGGTATCTAAATTCGCTCTACTGATTCATTTTAGTGCCAATAATTCACTACACGAAACAAAATCATTGTTATTTTTTTTCAAGTTAGGATACAGTTTATAACGTTAAAAAGTTGGTATTGGTTATAGGTCCATAGTGTTGCATATTTTCTATTTTAATTACATCAATATTTATAATAATTACATTTATGTTTGTGTGTGTAATATGTGTGTGTGTATGTGTGTTGGCTCACACACAGACACAACGTTGAGCTGTCAAATATGAATCTCAAAGGTGGTTTTCAAAATATAAGCGCACATGGGCATTATTGAGCCAACAATGCCTGCATATTTCCTTCTCATGAACAAGTCTCAATGTGTAAAATCCATGAAAAATAGTTATGTCAACTTTTTCACGTAATTCTTCCACATTTCCACGTGCTCTTGTTTTCTCATTTTTCTAAGCAAGGAAATGAGAGCATGTTATGCTATTGATGGTGAAGGTTTTTGTGTCTACTTGTAGGTGCCCTCCTATGGGTCAAGGCCTAATACTTCTGTCTTGTCACTGGAAAACCTCAGAGATAGGTCACCAAAAGTCTCAGAGAAGATGTCCGACAATATCTGTTTGTAGACTGAGCTGAGGTTGTTATTTATAGTAATTATGCTTCCATAAATAAGCTGACATGACTTCTTGAATGGATGTGTCCTATTTATGTAAGCCAACATGTCAAATATATATTTAATGAGGCCAACTTTCAGGATGACCGTGTCTTGTCTTTTGGAGGTCTTCTTTCAAGTGTAACATGACTCTATTAACACGACAATGACTCTTATAAATCCTAATGACATAAATAATAAGTATATATACATAGTAAATCTTGCTCATGAAACCCATGAAGAAAGTACAAAAAAATAAATTTTATTAGCTTTGTCTTCTTCTTTACATAAATATACAATTACATAGTCAACATGAAGACCAACCTCATTACACTTTTCAATAGAGAAGACCTTGGACCAGTGAAAAAACATTGTTGGAGGGTTGGTTTAGTAACTTACCTGTGAACTTGACCTTCCTTTAGAACCTAAAAGAGCTCAAACCCTGAGAAATGTTGCCTTAACCTGGGTTTGAGAACAGTTTCCTTAGCCCAGACTTGTAGTTTGCAGTGAAGAACAGTAATATATTCATTGGTATGTGGAACACCCACATGGAAGATAACATGTCATTTTTATTTGGTTCATGATGTTGTGGCACTCAAGTAGAATGATGTGGCACACCTATGTGGTAGATGGTGTATCATCATGACATGGCTCATTGGTGATGTGCTGATGACATGGTGAAAACATTGCACTAACATGGCATTGACATGGAGAGGAACTGGAAGGTGATGTGGAGCTAGGTATTAACCTATTGTTATGCTAGGATGTCGAGGAATTGATTCCGAGAAATTTGGAATCGAGTATTTGGCCTATCTCCAAATAATAATAGAACCTAAACTTTTTCAGTTGACAAAATCATTTGACTCTATCAAATTTATCTCAGTATCATAGACTCGAGACTTATTAATTGGCTGAGATAGTCATATCTGTAATCAAAACTAATACATTAGAATATTCAGAATCAACTGTAGATCTAGTTTTCTGGCCTTTTCAAAGACCCTTGGAAGATGAAGATATAGAGGTCGAAAAACTTAAGTCTCTAGTTAGGTTAGCTTCAATTCTAGTTGAAGAGATGGTCTGTATCGCAAGTTCTTGTGAAAGCAGCCCTTGGGAAGCTCTTCCAGGAATATGTGCATTTGACATCCTTGTCATTAACAAAAGATTTTGAGGATGAACTCTTAGTGCCTTATTGATAGAGGGTTGATCCACCTCAGCCCTTGAATAATTTTCCCCAGGTATCAAATGAGATGTCAAAGAAGTGCTTCTCCTATATACCTTCACCTGAATCTGAAACATGGAGGACATTCTTGTTTGAAGGAATACCTACAAGAAAAATTTCCACATCCAAAACATTGTTTCTTCCAATTTCACGTCTTGTTGTTATGTCTGAAGCACCTTTAGAAGGACAATTTGCAAATGGAAGACCCAATTATTGGGCAAACATTCTCTTAGCAGCTGCTACAGGTTTGTATTCAAAAGTGGATTTTGCAGGCTGTAAAGACACAATTGTAACTTGTGATGAATCAGTCGAGGCTTTCTCTGTCATATTTTCATCTATAAAAGGAAACCTTGTGTTTGCATATTTATCTGTCATTTTAACTTTTTTAATTCCATGAGTTATTATATGAAATGTTTATTTCATCTAAAAAAAACATATCAACCCAATAAACAACTACATAACATGCTATCTCTTTCAATACTGCAATTACCACTACAACGAGCCCCTTCACTACACCTTGTGTTGCTAATTCTACCAACGCATCCTCCATTTTATCCCATAGACATATATATAACTTACAAGGTTATGTAAAATAGGCTACAATTCATTGATACAAAGGAAGGATAATACTTTAGTGTCCTCCACTCGCAGTGGTATTCTCACACAATTTATTAGTTAATTCTTCTAACTTTTTTTTTAAATATTATATTGTTAGTGTCGGTATTACGACGCAAGATCTACTCCACCTTTTTTCTTTATAAATTAGCTTATTTCCATCGGTACTCTGACATGAAGTTTTTTTTTTTAAATTCTCGTAGTTCCGTCAGTATTCCGACCTTTCCTCACTGTCGCTCTAGTGACATTTCCTTTTTATGACAATTTGTGGTTTCGTCAGTCTTCCGACCTCGTACTATCATCGGTGTAGCAACGAATAGTTTTTTTTTTTTAAATCTCCATTCTGTTAATCTTCCAACGTAGAGGATCGTCGTTCTAGCAACGTTTGGCGGTGTTGGACTAGCAGCGTTCAGAGTCGTCAGACTAGCGACGTTTGGAGGCAAGGACCAACAACGTTTCAGGGCATTGGACTAGTGACACTTTATCCCGTCAGAACTATGATGATTCAATAAATGTCGGAAGTGCAACACCAATGTAAAACGTTGGACCTACCGTTGCTACCAAAATATTGAGATTCAAGAGACCAAAACATCTCAACCCTCAAGTAGTTATTCCACCTGACAGTCAAACATCACTAACCATCACCAGATTGGTCTCTATCTAAGTTTTCTAGGGCTCTAGAGCATTTTTTCCAACCAAGGCTCCAATACTAGTAACTCAACCCCAATTGTTCCCAGGCTCCAGAGTGTTTTTCCAACCAAGGCTCTAGGACTAGTCACTCAACCCACCTAGGCCTCCAAAGCATTTTTCCAACCAAGGCTCTAGGAATAGTAACTCAACCTGACAGATGTTTGTCGGGCTCTAGATATTTTTTCCAACCAAGGCTCTATGAACTAATAACTCAACCAACAATTATAATAACATGAGAACTAAGAAGAAAACAATCAATGGAAATAAACCCACAATCACCATGGCTATCCATATTGGAAAGGCTAGGAAAATCCACTATCAATCCTGACCATCCTCCATTCTAATGACAGATCGTAATCAAGAAACCACATGGAATACCTTGCATACCAAAACTAGTGATGAAATCATACATGCAATTCGGTTCATGCACTAATAACCCTATGTACATGTTGATCCCATGTCCTCTTCCGCTTTTCGATTTTCCTTTGCATTCTTGATTCAAATCTCCAAGTATGCCACACTCTCCAAGAGTTCTCCAATCATACTCTAAGTTCCCAAGAGTATGAGAGAGAGATATAATAATGAGAGCTCCAAAATGCACTGACAAAATCCCACCAAAATATACTCATAGGCCTTTTCATTAATGAGGCCTCTATTTTCTTCATTTTCCATTATTTTCCTTCATTTTCTTCCTCACATGAAACCTATGACCTTTCACCTTCATTTTCTCCTAATTTCCATTATTTTCATGAATAAATGTGCCAAATATGCTAGTTTTCCTTTCCAAACCTTTGCATTTTCCTTTATCAATTTCCTTAGCCACAATAAACTGAAATGAACACCCACTAGGAAGTTTTTCCCAACACTCAGCTTGGAATATGTGTCCCATCCACCGTGGTCTTATATATTTTTGCATCAATTTTTACCAGGGTTGTTACAGAACCCTCCCTCTTTGAGGATCACCGTCCTCGATGTTCAATGACACCTATAACAAGAAAAATGCTTAAAACAAAACATAATACCTATGGATATTTATAACATAGCTCATTATATTATTTACAATGACCACTACCAAAACATGACAAACATACCATTTACTAGAGATTTATAACATAACTCATTATGGTATTTACAATAACAACCACATATACTTAAGCACATTTTCTTCAACCAACAATTAACCATATTATCTGTGGAGCTTTATAAACCAGCCTGATACAGTATATACAATAATATACACATATTCACATATACATATTTTCTCAACTAACAAATAAAAGGATATCATGCTTGTATCAATAAATCAAGGAAATCCAAAGGCTCGCACCTCCACCCTCAAAATTAGTACCGATAATCACCTCCTTACGAGGAATTCCAAAATCCATTTTGAAAGTCAATGTTGCATCCAAGATGTAGCGCTACAATCCTACGCCACTTGTACTCTCAGTAAACAATTATCTACTCATTTTTCTAGGGCACACTCCCAATGTGCATTTGATTCCATATGGAAATGATAATGAACAAAAAATATATATCACCAACCTTCCCTTCTATATTGTACAGTCCCTATGGAAATCTGGTCACCCCTTGCGTGTAGTCACTCACCTTCCAAGTTTCGTTGACACCCCCATCGCGGGCAGTCAATCCCTTGGAAAGATTTCCTCACATTGGAAGTTCAAACAACCTAGGCATATACCTCCCTCAAAACCATCATAGTGGTGATAGCTTGCTCATAGAATTCAGTGGACACTATTGGGTACTAGTGTCCCACAATGACCATGCTCTTGAAATGCTTTACTAGCATACTGTTGTTTGTTTCAATTCCTTTTATTATTTCTGCTAATTCTTGCAGTTCGCTTGAACCACCCACCCGAGCATTACATGATTTCTTGTACCAAGCACATAATTTCGATTAGATTCAAAATAAATTGAAATAACTTAAAATAATACCTCATTGGTAACTCGTCGATAAGGTACATTTGAAAACCTATTTACCTCCTGTCACAACAAGTCAAACTGAATGTTTGATCAAATCATCATGTATAAACATATCACATGTGATTAGCTGTTAGGTCCCTATATTATTAGTATAGTCCCTTATTGTGTTAGTGTAGACCCCCTTATTGTTATTTTTGTACCCCTGTAACCCCCATATTGTTATTATTGTGCCCTTACATTATTATTGTTAGGTCAGCTAGGATTAGATTGTGGTCCCATCGACTCCTATATATAGAAAGGAGGTTTTGTCATTTGTATCATCCAAGAATTGTTCATTCATGTAATATATTGGAGTTTTCCCCCTCAAAGTGGCATATTTCTAAGGCATTGATATCTCTTTTCTTCTATTTTTGGAGCTGGTTTCATAACATTTGGTATCAGAGCTTTGGATTCTAGGGTTTCGCTGCTCCGAATAGGTCATCATGGAATTTTCACTATAACGTTTTTTCTACGAAGGTTCAGAAGCTGAAATTTTTAGAGTGAGAAGCCGAAATCCTGAGGAAAATCATCACAGAATTTCAGAGCTTGGTTCACAATATTTTTAGAGATATGATCTGTGGAATTTAGGGAAGTTTGCAGGCTCCTGAATTTAACCTAAACAGGTGATTGCGGAATTTTCACTATAACTGTTTTTTTGCGAGGTTTCAAAGGCTTAAATTTTCATAGAGCGAAGCTGAAATTCCAAGGAACCTCCTATAGAAATTTCAAATCTTGGTTCGCAAAATTTTGGGAGATATGATCTGTGGAAAATAGGATTGTTTCAGACTCCTGTATTTCATCTCAAAGAGGTGACCGTGCGAAAAACGACATCTCTCTCTCTGAGTATCAGATTGGGATTCTGTAAAAAGTGGTCATAAGTACACAGAGTTTAGTTTTCATCATATCAATTTTAGAGCAGAAGGAGGAAACATGGACACATGGCAAGTCATACAATTTCGCTCTACTGAACCAATCCATAATTAGGTCATCGTGGGAGATTGGGCATAACTTTGTCTTGATGAATCCAAATCAGGTCAGACCTATGGCATTTGAAAGAATATCGAAAGGGATACGTTAGGGCCAAATTCCAGATATTGAAGATCCAAAATCATAGAGATAAATTAGTTTCAATGTTGAGCTCCTCAAAAGCAAGAAAAATGTGTGTATTTTTTTGAATTACATAAGTCTCTCTTGAAAAAAAAAATTAGTTTGAATTTATTCCAAGGGAATATTGAAGAATAGATATCAGTATTAGGGTCTAAAATTCCCCCTAAAAATAATTCAACACCATTAAGCCTTCATAAGGCTCTACCATGACTCATGAAGATGAAGAAACACAACATGAGATATCAAAATTACAAGAGCAAGTGCACCAAATTTCACTATCGAAAAGAGCAATAAAAAATGAAATTGAAGTTTTGAAGAAAGGTGTGGAAACTAAGATGGATGGTTTGAAGAAAGACGTGGAATCTAAGATGAATGGTTTGGAAGCTAAGATGGATGGCATGGAAGTGGGCATGGAAGCTAAGATGGATGGCATGGAAGCTAAGATGGATGACATGGAAGCTAAGATCGATGAAAAAAGAAAGAAAACATTGAAAACATGAAGAATGATTTGCAAATTTGATACAAGAAATGTTTCCTAATGGCGAAAAGATAGTAGACGAAACTCATGATGAGAACAAAATAAATGTTAATCGTGATTTCATAAACACTAATTTTGGATGGAAAAACCACCATATTCCAAAGATGGATATGAGGAAGTTTGATGGCAAGGATCCCATAATATGGATACTACATATGGAGCAATATTTTGATCTCAATAATGTGCAAAAAACACAAAAGGTATGCATTGCAACTTTACATTTAGAACAAAATACATTCATATGGTATCGATGGCTTTTCTCTCGTAAAAAAATTGTCACTTGGTCAATTTTTATCGAGGAAATGATAGCACATTATGAGGATACAAAAAGCAACACCTTCTTTAGACAACTCATAAATCTCAAACAAAAGGGTTTAGTGGCGGAGCACATTAAGGACTTTAAAAATTGAATATAAGGGTAACTGATATTCCAGAGGAACACAGGATTGATGTCTTCATAGGGACTTTAAAGGATAACATCCAACATGAAGTTCACATTTGGGAACCTGATTCATTGGAAAAGGCATTCAGGTTGGAAATAAAAATTGAATGTAAAATTATGGCAACAAGGAAGCCTACCACTCACATATATAAAGATGGAAGTGTTGCTACTCCTAGACTTCCACAACCTACAAGGTTGACACCACAACAATTGGAAGAAAAAAGAGCAAGAGGGCTTTGCTATAGTTGTGATAGAAAATAGACTAAAGGTCATAAGTGTGCTGAGAAGAAATTATTTTACATATATTGTGAAGAGGAGGAAGAAAATGAACAAGAAAATTCAAAAGAAGAGGATATACACCGGGAACCAACCCTAGAGAAAGAAGAAATAAATTCATCCATATCATGTAATGCATTAGCGTACCACTCCTCAGAACTCTTAAAGATAGAAAGGACCCTGCTCCAGAAAAAAGGTAATAGTGTTTATTGATTCACGTAGTACCCATAATTTTATTCATTGTAAGGTATCCAAGGAATTGAATTGCTTCGTATACCCAACACCAAAGTGTCAAGTGATGGTTGAAAATGAAGTACCTATAAATTTCTTTGGAAAATCCCATAATATCAAGCTAACTATGGGGTAATATGTATTGAATATTCCAATGCTTTCCATTCCAATGGGAGGTGTTGATGTTGTACTAGTATTAAAATGGTTACAATCTTTGGGGATGGTATCTTTTAATTTTCAAGAACTTTTCTTGAAGTTTTTCTTTGAAGGAAATGAAGTTGAATTACGGGGTATCGAGGGGAATTAAAGAAAGATAATAAGCTCTAATGTCATGATAAAGCTTCTAAAGAAATAACAATGAGGCATAATTGCACAATTTTGCTCAATAGAAGTTCCAACATTAAAATTATCTATTTCTGCAGATCTCCAAAAAGTCTTAGACAATCATTCCAAGGTTTTTGAAACTCCAAAAGGACTCCCACCTATTCGTGATCATGATCATGCTATTCATTTGATTCCAGGAAGTGTTCCTCCAAACATTAGGCCTTATAGATATCCTTATGTCCAAAAGAGTGAAATTGAACGTATGATTGCAGAAATGTTAGAGGTGGGTATAATTCAACCTAGTCAAAGTTCTTTCTCTGCTCCTGTAGTATTGGTACACAAGAAGGATGGATCATGGTGCATGTATCTGGATTATAGGGAGCTCAATAAGCTCACCATTAAAGATAAATTTCCCATTCCTATGATTGATGAATTATTGGATGAATTACATGGAGAAATTTATTTTACCAAGTTGGATCTTCATTTAGGATATCATAAAATTAGAATGAAGACTGAAGATATTCCAAAAACATTTTGAACTCATGAGGGTCATTATGAATTTTTGGTCATGTCTTTTGGCCTTACCAATGCACCTTCTACATTTCAAGGGTTAATGAATTCCATTTTCAAACCCTTCCTTAGAAAATTTGTGCTAGTATTTTTTGATGATATACTAACCTACAACAGGTCTTAGAAGGATCATGTTCAACATGTTGACAGGGTTCTCAAACTATTGGAGGAGAAACAATTATATGCAAAAACATGCAAATTTTTCTTTGGAGTACAAGAGGTGGAATATCTGGATCATATTGTATCTCATGAGGGCATTAAGTTAGACCCTAACAAAATTAAATTCATTAAGGAATGGAAAGTCCCCACAACCATAAAGCAGTTGCGTAGACTTCTCGAGTTAACAGGGTATTATCGCAAGTTTGTTAAGAATTATGGGAGAATAGCAACACCTCTAACAACATTATTGAAAAAAGATGCATTTTCATGGACTCCTGAAGCAACTAAGGCCTTTGAACATCTTAAAGAGGCAATGTGCCTAGAACCAGTCTTAGCTATGCTAGAATTCACATAAACCTTTATTTTGGAATTTCATGCCTCAGGAAATGACATTGGTGTTGTTTTAATGCATGAAGGAAGACCCATTGCTTTTGAAATTCATCCAATCAAAGGAAAGTATTTACGTAAAGCTATTTATGAAAATGAAATGTTGGCAATACTACATGCACTAAATAAATGGCGACCTTACCTAATGGGGAGACACTTCAAGGTAAAAACTGATCATGATAGTCTTAAACACTTTTTGGAACAAAATTTTGACGAAAAAATGGGTCACAAAGATGTTGGGTTATGACTTTGAAATAATCTACAAAAAAGGGAAGCTAAATGTTGTTGCAGATGCACTCTCAAGAAAGAATGAAGAGGTGGAAGAATTGATTTGTGCCATTTCTATTATCCAACCATATTGGATAACTGAAGCAAGGGATGAATGGAAGAAGGATGAAGAAGTGTGGACACTCATTCAAAATTTGCAGCAAGATCCTAGTACATCTGATACATTTAGTTGGAAAAATGATTCCTTATGGTACAAACATCACTTATATCTTTGTAAGAATTCCCAACTAAAACAAAAGATTCTTTTGGAATTGCACACTTCTCCTTTAGGAGGTCACTCAGGATTTTTAAAAACTTACCACGGGGTGAAGAAAGATTTTTTTGGGATCGCCTTAAATCTGATATTCAAAATTTTGTAGCGGAATATTTGGTTTGCCAGCAAAATAAAGTTGAGACAATTAAGACCACGGGTCTTCTACAACCTTTATTCATTCCAAGTCAACGTTGGGAGGAGATTTCAATGGATTTTATCACGGGTTTACCCAAGTCCGAAGGAAAGAGTGTCATCATGGTGGTAGTTGATAGACTTACCAAGTATACACACTTTTGTGCATTATTTCATCCATTTAAACCAAGTACAGTTGCTACTACATTTATGGACATAATTCAAAAGCTACATGGAAACCCAAAGATTATTGTGAGTGACAGAGATACCATTTTTAGTGGAAATTTTTGGACGGAGTTATTTTCTCGTTTGGGTCTTCAACCAGCTCATAGCTCACCTTATCATCCTTAATCTAATGGTCAAACTCAGATAATGAATAAATGTTTGGAAGGATATATTCGTTGTTTTGTATCTGATAAACAAACAAAATTGGTCAAGTGGTTACCTGTCGCTGAATGGTGGTATAACACTTCCTTCCATACTGCAACAAAAATGACCCCATTTATGGTACTTTATGGATATCGTCCATCTTTCATCACATCATATTTAAGAGAAAATTCTAAGGTTAAAGTAGTGGAAGATCGCATTGAGCATCAACAAGAAGTTCTCCAACTCTTGAAGGATAACCTAAATTTGGCACAAAATAGAATGAAACAATAGGTAGTTCAACATCGCAACGAGAGAATTTTTGATGTAGGAGACTGGGTATTTTTATGGCTACAACCATACAAAAAAATGTCCCTCAAGGAAGCTAAGAAGGTGTTGTACTATACAACAACCCTCCCTTTTTCTTAATTTTAGAATAAAATTCATTTAGAAATAGGGTCCCTTTTTCTTTTTATAGAAATAAAAGACTTAGAAATAAAGATTCATTGTTTTGAAAAAGCTCATCTTTGTTTGTTTGCAAACCAAATACAACATTCAAATCTCCGATCCGATCAAATATAGAAGACCTTATCATAAAGAACAAATCAAGTTTAAAAGTCCAATGAATAGTAATCGCAATCGGAGATCGGAGAAAACCCTTAGAGGAAATTTGATATACAAACCCAAATCCTTCGATGCGATTAGTTCGATCGCAAAACTTCAATCGCAAAAGACTTTAAGTTATCCATTCACATACTTCTGATGTGATGCGACCAGTCGCAATCGCATGATCGGAATACTCTTTAACAACCTCTTTGTGGTCAAATTAAAATTCCCCGATGCGATGCGCATTGTTACAATAAACGCTTTTCAAAAGAAAACAAACATTTGTTCGTTTAAAAAACAAAAAATTTTGTATGGCAGACCCCACCGTCGGAAAGCGGAGAAAGCTATTAACATTTCTTTTCGATTGAAACTCCCCGATTGCAATCTAAACAAGTCTAATTGAAAATCGGAAAAGTTTTCAATCGGAATCAGCCAATCGAAGAAATCTGTGTTATGATATTATGTGCCATTCAAAAACTTTCAATGCGATTGATAAATGATATTTATTACATTCGAAAAGTTCAGATAGGTGAATATTATAATTTTTTACAAGCGCCAAATCTCCATTTGTACATAGGTATTTAATAGCAAATCGAATGAATATTGGTCGATGATTTGGTTTTTAATACGTGAGTGTGACCCAAAAAGAACATTTACGCGCTATACGAAACCAATAAATAAAAAATCATTTGTTCATAAACGTTCCGTTCAAGTTGCTTGTTGGTCCGGACTGAAAGTTTATTGTTTTGCAGAGCCACGGAACACCAAGCCCATTCATTCACAGACAAAGGGAAGCAATAGCAAACGTAGAAATGTCGAAGAGAGCGAGAAGAGCCAAGACCGCTGTTCCTGTCAAGTTTGTTCAGACTCCTACGGTTTCAAAAGAAAACCCCACAAAACTAAGATTAGTCACAGATACATCATGCCAAGGGCTCGGAAGAATGACGTGGGAAGGATTCTACAATCTATTGGAGAAACAAAACCCCAAAATCACAGTGGAAAAGGCATCGGTTCCAGACGAAGATAGCTCAGATTCCGACTCTGAGATTACGGAAAAAACACTTGCAAATTCATTTTTGCATTGAATTGCAGCCAGAGCGAGCATCATGCCTTATTATGATGTAATTCGATGGGTCATTGATAGTGTGAAAATAAAGGGTAGAATGTTTGTTTCAGCTTCTGGAGTGTCTTTTGGGTCGTTTAAAGAAGAATACATTAAGGCAATGTATCATCTTCTTGATCGGCAGAAAGTTTGTAACAAAGAATTTATCAAAGAGTTTGCTGATAATAATAAATTTCAATGTGATGCTATCAAAGATTGGAGGAAAAATCCTGAGAAACACAGAAATGAAGCATCCGGTATGTATTCAGTAGATTCCCTCTTACCTCCATATTGCTATGCCGCTGCCATGATGTGTAGATTATTTGGTAATGACAATTCTGCTAGGTTTTCTATACAAACGGTCCCATTAATCTTAGTTGCTGTCAATTTCGGCATTATGGACTGGGTTGTTATTCTCTCTAATAGAATGGCTAATAGAATACTCGAGTACAGACAAGATAAAACCGCTGGAAATTCCACTCCTTTTTTCTTTTGTGCTTATATTCTAGACGCTCTTTGTTTTAATTCCGAGTTTCCCTTTTTAGGATGGAAGTGGACTCCCAAAGATCCTACCCCAATTCATATATATCATAAAATTCTTTGGAAAGTTCATTTCCAAGATAATGTGTATAGAATATGCCATGGTTTCTTTATCCCTGTCTTTCAAACCATTTTCAATCGCTTCCCTCCTAGATTCTCTGACAAAGCTAAAGCCGACTTATCCGCAATAGGAGATTGGTTTGGGGAGGAGAAATTTACATACATCAGAGTTTTTGGTAGTATTGTGGAACCACATGTTCTTCCTCTTATTGTTCCAGACAAACTTCTCGCTCAATAAATTTCCTATCAATTAACAGTTGAGGGAATATCCAGGTCTTTAAAAAACAGTAAGAAGAGAATGTGGCCTCAGTTCCCATTCAATTGTGGTCAGTTTACTTTAAATGACTTCAAACATGCTGAAAAAGAAGTCGCCAAAATAAAAGGTTGTAAATTTGCAACCATTCCAGGAAGACAATATGATCCGCAACAGATAGCCTTTAATGTTACTGCTTCAGTTTCAATTGCTCGATTTGAGCATGAGCCAGATCCGTTGGATGATTTGTTTGTTTCGTTGGATAATTTTCCTCAAATTTATGATTTAGCCAAGTCTAAATTCCAAACGGAGGAAATGAATAAATTTTTGTTATTCAGAAGTCAGAGATTGTTCGGTTCCTCTGGACCAACTAAGAATTCCAACACGAGGTCGAGACGAAGGTACATCTAGCAAAACGCCGGTAGAAACATCTGGTAAAGTCATTACACAATCGGCTATTAACCGACATTGTACATACTGCAAAGGTGGGCACCGATGGAAAACCTGAGACTCAGAAAGGGAATACTGATGGTAAATCCAATCGAAATACTGAGCAGCAGTACACTGCTCAAACAATATAAAAATGCACAAATACTGATACTAATGTGCATAATAAAAAAGGAGGATCGGATAGCAAAACCATTGAGCAGAAAAAAAATACAGGGAAAGCAGACACGCAATCGGGAAGAAAATAAACTACTGAGAAGATTATAAACTCTGTTGATCTTAATGTTTCTTCTCAGTTATTGAAACAATATGATCAATTCGCTCAACAATTGGGACTACAAGATAAAGAGCAAGTAGAGCAGGATGTTGAAATCATTCCTGAACACCCTACAGGGTAGATTGTATTGAAGATCGAGGAGATCCCTCCTTTAGATGTATTTTACAGCCCTAAGCATAAGGCTGTTGTTAGAAGACAGAGAAAAAGAAGGAAAACGGATCAAGACATGTTTTCTACTCCATTGGAAGAATTTATGAATATTGTTTACAAGAACACCGAAGTGAATCCATCTCAGGATCTCACTAAGTTGTCTCAATATGCAGGGGCATATAGTGCTGCAACAATTGATAAAGCTGTAAAAGTTTCTCAGATGATGACTCAAAAAGATCTCTATATAGCTTCACTTGAAGAGAAAACTAAGGAAAGTCAGCAAAAGGTTGCTCAGACACAACAACAATTACAAGATCAAGAGCTCAGGTCTAAAGAGTTAGAAGAACAACTTGCCACAGAAAAGAAGAAAGTTGATGAGCAGGTTTTAGGAAAACAACAACAATTGAATCAAAAAATTTCCAAGTTACAAGATTTGTTGCAAAATGAGAAGAATGCGAAGATCGTACAGGAAAAATAATTTCAAACAGCTTTAGATAGGTTCAAAGATTTCCCTAAATTAAGTGAATTCAAATCGGAAGCTCTTGAAGTTAATAAACTGTTGTCTCAACAATTAAATGAATTTAGTGCAAAATTATCACAGGCAGAACCATTTTTTGATATTACATCATCCTTGATCCAGAACGTTATTACTCTCGGGCAAGAAATTGATGATGCTGATGAAAATATTTCTGAATTTCTTACTTGGCAAGATACAGAAAAAGGAAGAGAAGCTAATCTTCCTAGGATAGAAGAAAGACATAAAGAAATTTTGTTTACAGAATGGGAACATAAGTTAATGAAAGCCGAGAGAGCAATATCAAGAGCTAGGAGCATGATGAGTAATATAACGCAATTTATCAATGACAGCTTGTATTCAATTAATCTCATTTCAGATTGTGTTCCAGGCAGTTTGCCTGAGGTTAAAGAAACCGATTGCAGATGGAAAGAAGAAATGTTGAATAAAAGTCAACAGATCAACAAACTTCAAGCAATATCTTGGGACAATATGTGGACTTATTTAATTAAGCTATACAATCAACAAATGGCTATTAAATTCCTTTCAAATGCTGTTGATTGTTTAATTCCAGAATTTTCCGATGCCACATACGCTAGACAGTTACATTCCGAGATGAGTCATCCACCGAGGTTCCAAGATATGCTGAAAATTTGCAACTTGGCTACATCAAGCGAGAAAGAAACGCAATGAATCAGTTTCATTTAAGATAGCAGTTCTGTTTTTAATTTGATAGATTGTAGCAGTAGTAGTAGGATTTTGTTATGTAATTTCTTATTTAAATCCCTCTCATGCATTTAGAGAAGGATCCGAAGTTGTAATATTTTTTGGATTTGGAGCTTACATTTTTGTACTCCATTCCC
Source organism: Pinus albicaulis (assembly GCA_034641835.2). Classification (NCBI taxonomy): domain Eukaryota; kingdom Viridiplantae; phylum Streptophyta; class Pinopsida; order Pinales; family Pinaceae; genus Pinus; species Pinus albicaulis. Next base: position 260,904,767 of record CM076579.1, read on the forward strand.
TCTTATATTTTATAAAGGATCACATCTGGTGATTTTGTGCTGAAATTATCTTCAAAGTGTTGCATTTATGTACCTTTGGATTTCATTTTACATCGAAGTTACTGGATTAGAATATCAGATTTCATTTGACAGTCTTCAAGGTGAATGAGGTATTTCTATCTGTTCACTGTTGATTTCCTTTGTTATATGATATTCGCTTGAAGAATTTGCTATCATTTATATATTTGGTTTTCATAACGTTTCCTTTTATATATCATTTCTGAGTATAATTGAAATGTCATCTTTCATAAGCATATATAAATGGTATACAATGATGAATGCAATATGCTAATATAAATCTGTTTAATTTCTTAAATAGAGTTATATTTATTCGTTTCTGCACATTCCAGTTTAAATAATAATACATTTTCATGGTTATTATTAAATTGGGACAATCTTAAGTTGTATTCACATATAATTACCCGGGTTAGTGTTAGAATTTCTTTATTAGTATTTAGTTCAATTAAATAGTTTTATTTCAGTTAATTTAGTCCCATTTCCACTCATCCAAATCAATCCCCTCACCAACCCATTTAGTTATAAGGAAACTGGTCCTTTAAATCCAGTCGGAGCCACCACACCAAACGGAAAAGGAGCTGTCCTAAGGTCCCGATCGGGTGGTTTTCCCCAATGTTTGAAGCAGAGATTTTCTAGGCTTCAACATTTTTGGCGCTAGAAGGAGGGCATGAGCTATGAATGGCAAGTAAATCTTTATCTACAGGCCATTCTGAGAGCAAAACACCCTCATTAACTTCTTCAATTTCTTCTGAAATTCAAAATCCTAGAGAAGAAATTGCGTAGAATATCCATAAAACCACTACCAAAATCTCAAAACATTCAGACAAGAAATCTCCTGAGTCTCCTGAAGTTCAAGATTTAATCCATAAATTGAAAGGATTCTCACTATCTCTTGAGGAATCTGAAATATCTGAAGGTAGTGTAAGCTCAAAATTTATCCCTTCGAAACTTCTTACCAGGCTGCAAAGTGAAAAACTTGGTATTCCTCCGAAAGAATTTCCTTTACCTAGTAAGGGAAAAACAAAAAGAATTCAATCGGAAACATAAAGTGATATAAGTTAATCATCTTATATTCAATCACCTGTTTCCAAAACCACAACCCAACAAAGTGCAGTTGTTTCATCATCGATCTCAACATCATCTATTCCAACAACTTCTATTCAAACACCACCAGTTTCTACTACTCCTCTAATAGTCGTTCCGATAATGGCTAGACCATGGGCTACTCCAGGCACAGTCAACATGGCTGCACCTTTACATGATTTACCAGTCAATCCTGGAAAATGGCTTCCGAAATTTAGTCCAGATCTTAACATCCAAGCTGAAGAACATATCAATAACTTTATGCTGGCTGTAAATTTGAACGGAGTCACACATGAAGATGTTGTAGTCAGACTATTCCCTTATACTCTTCAAGGAGAAGCAGGATCATGGTATTTTTCGTTACCTTCGGGATCCATAACAAGTTGGGCCATTTTTGCAGATCATTTTTTAACCAAATTTGGAGATGATCGTTCAATAGCTACTTTACTCAATGACCTCTCAAATTTGAAGATAGAACCCAAAGAACCCATTAAAGATTTCAACGCTAGATTCAACAAACTCTTGAACAAAATTCACACCGATTCACAGCCCAGTGAACAGGTCAGAATAGAATGGTACATAACTGCCTTACCTTCAAACATAGCGATTTTTGTAGACAGAGCTGCAAAGCCTACGTTAGCTGAGAGTATGAAAGAGGCTACTGCAGTAGAAAAACGGATTACTTTTCTAGAAAAGAAAAATGCTATCAAGGAAAGGAAATCAAAGAAAGTCAGCTTCAAAGATGATTCAAAGAAAAAGGCCAAAGATCCATATGACATGGAAGGTTTACAGAAAGTTCTTAAAACTATGTCAAATGAAATGGTTGAAATTAAAAAACAAGTGGCTGAAACTTCTACCAAAAAACCATTCCGAAATTTCAGAAGAAATCAAGTTGAATCTAAACCTCCTAATGAAATCTCTAATGCGGAATCAGAGGAAGAAGAAGAAGAAGAAGAGACATCTTTAGTATCAGATGAGGAAGATTAGAATGAAGAAATAGCTGAATTACATGGAATGTGGGATTTTATTCTCCCTAATTCTGATAGTGAGGTAGAACAAGAAGCCATGCCTGTAAGTACTAGGAGTAAATCTACAGCAGAGCCTATACAAACAGCTCCAAAAAAGAAAATCACAACTCCAAGTACCAAAGACAAATCCCCTTCAAAGAAAGCTTCTCCATTACCTACTCAGAATCAGCCATCTTCTTCTAATCCTCTCACATCGACAACAAAGACTTTAGTGGTGTCAGATCCTATGGAGTACAACATTGTTGAAGACATGAAGAAGATTAAAGCCAACATTTCCTTACATGAACTCAGCAAACTGAAACACCAGCAGAAGTTGCTATTGAAAGAATTAAACGCTACACCAATTGCTCCTTTACCAAGTGGTGTAGTTGCAAAAGCAGCTAGGGGAGCTGGTAAACCACTAGATAAGGTAGATGCTACTGATACCGTGCTCATTGGAGAAAAGTCAAATTCTCAAACTCCTCCTTTTCTTCTGACTTATGAAATGTACAATAAGAATCTGCATAATTGTTTGATTGATTCTGGAGCTTCCTCCAACATAATGCCTACTTCTGTTTGTGCTAAATTGAATATCGAACCGCAGAAATTGGCAGTTCATATTGTTCAATTGGATCGTTTTAAAGTTCGAGTTGTAGGGGAAATCAATTCAGTAACTATCAGATTAGCTTCCGATCCTAGAATTGTCCAAAGAATTGATATTTTGATTGCTGATATTCCTGAATTCTATGGATTAATTTTAAGCAGGGACTGGTCTGCGAAAATTAATGGTTATATCTCAACAGATTATTCACATATGTGGCTTCCCTACAAAGGGAAACCAAATCAAATCAAAATCGAACGAGAAAAACATATGACACATACTGTCACTGAATTTGAACAACCTAATGAACCTGTGGCATTCAACAACAATATTCTTGGAGGTTATTCTGCTGAATCATTTCTTGGAAACTTTAGAGCACCCCAATCACCTTTTTCTGTAAATACTTTTGTTTCTCAAGTAGAAAATTTTTCACAATCCGATTCTTCCAGAATTGTAAATACTGCTGATGAAATTGTAGATAAGCCAATAGATAAATCTTTATTTTGGTCATTATATTTTGATGGATCAAAGTCTAGTGATGGAGCTGGAGCAGGATGCATTTTAATCAATCCACATGGAGAGAAAACCATGCTGTCATGTAGGCTAGAATTTGAGTGTACTAACAATACTGCAGAATATGAAGCCTTGGTTCAAGGACTTTATAAAGCTATAGGGTTAGATGTTAAATACTTGAAAGTCTTTGGTGATTCTGAAATTGTCATAAAACAAGTTAGGAATACTATTCATTTCCTTTCAGGACATCTTAAACACTATCAAACCCTAGTACAAGATCTCACCACTCATTTTTTAGCATTTAATATTTCTCCTATTCCTAGGAATCGGAATACATCAGCTGACTTGTTAGCTAATGTTGCATCTAAACTCCTACCTGCTGAAGACTGCAGTCCTGATAGGTTTTCTGTAGAATTAATTTTTCGTCCATCTGTCCCAGACAATGTCACAAATTGGAGAGTTTTCTATCATGATCAAGATATTTTAAATTTCATGACTTCAGAGAAATCATATGATGAGCAAATTATTGATGAAGAGGATCATGATTTACAAATTGCTTCAAAAGGTAATGAAAATCCCATTCCGAAATCTGTTGTTAAATTGGAGGACTTATATGATATTAAGAACAGATTCAAGAAAGTCACTAATACCAAGCTCCAAAGTTCCACTTTGAAGTTTGAATTAGTAAATCTTGGTTCTGATTCCAAACCTCAAAATGTTAATTTAGGACTCAATCTAACATCAGAGGAAAGGAATGCTTTCATTAAACTCTTGAACAAATATAAAAATGTTTTTTCTTGGAATTATGATGATTTAAAAACGTATGATACTTCGGTTATTCAACATACAATTCCAATGCTTCCTGATATTAAACCTGTTCAACAAAAGCTAAGGAAGGTTCATCCTAATCTTGAAGGAAAAATCAAATCAGAACTTAATAAACTTTTAAAAGCCAAAATCATTTTTCTTGTTAGGCACTCAAATTGGGTTTCCAATATGGTACCTGTAAGGAAGAAGAATGGTGATATAAGAATCTGTATTGATTTCAGAAATTTAAACAAGGCATGTTTAAAAGATAATTTCCCATTGCCAACCATGGAACAGATACTTCAAAAGGTAGCTGGTTCTGAACTTATGTCCTTTCTTGATGGATTTTCAGGCTATAATCAAGTCTTAGTTCATGCAGATGAAAGATTGAAAACAACTTTCAGAACAAAATGGGGAACTTATGCTTATCAGAAAATGCCTTTTGGTTTAATAAATGCAGGAGCAACTTTCCAAAGAGCCATGGACATAGCATTTAAAGGTCTGATCAATAAGTCAGTGGTTGTTTATCTTGATGACATAATAGTATTTTCAAAAAAGAGAACCAATCATCTACATGATCTAAAGCAAATATTTGAAAGATGTAGAAGGTTTGGTATTTCCTTGAATCCAAAGAAATATTTCTTTGCTTTGGATGAAGGAAAGCTCTTGGGATTTGTTGTGTCAAAAGATAGTATATACATTGATCCAGATAGAGTAAAAGAGATCTCTGATATTTCTTTACCTCGTAACAAAAAATCCATGCAATCATTTCTTGGACAGATCAATTTTGTAAAAAGATTTATTCCTGATTTTTCTTTAATTGTTTTACCTATGCAAAATATGATCAAGAAGAATTCAGTATTCAAATGGGGGCATAAAGAGAAAGAAGCCTTTGAGGCAATCAAACAAGCGATCATTAATGCACCAGCATTGAGTACCCCAGATTTTTCTAAAGATTTTATTTTGTATACCTTAGCCACTGAGAAATCCTATGCAGCTATTTTAACACAGCTCAATGATCAGAAAATTGAAGCACCAATTTCTTTCTTTAGCTCAAATCTACAAGGAGCTGAACTGAATTATTCCGATGTTGAAAAGCAAGCCTTTGCTGTGTTTAAATCAATCAAGCATTTCAGACCTTTTCTCTTGAAAAATCATACAAAAATCATTGTCCCATTCTCTGCAGTGAGACAATTATTAATTCAGAGAGAAGTAGGAGAAAAACGAGCTAACTGGGTAACAACTTTGCAAGAATATGATGTTGATATTAAACTAGCTAAGATTGTTAGAGGACAAGGTTTTTGCAGATTATTAGCAGGAGCTCATAACATACCAGAAAATCAAGATTCAAATCAAGACATTCAAGTAAGTCAGATAAGTGTTACAGATTCTGAATCTCAGTATGCTGATCTCATCTATTACTTGAAAAATGGGTATGCTCCTTCTAATATCAGCTATAAGAGAAAACGTGCTTTAAGGTTAAAGGCTATTAAATATGAGATCATTGATAATGTGTTATTTAGGAAAAATTATGATTCAATTTTATTAAGATGTCTTGAAAAGACTGAAGCTGAAAAGGTTTTGCAGGAGTTGCATGATGGACCAGCAGGAAGTCATTTTGGAGGTGATACCACAGCTCACAAAATAATTCAAGCTGGCTATTACTGGCCTACCCTTTTTAAAGATACACATGACTATGTAAGGAAGTGCAGAATTTGCCAAACTGCAAGTGGAAGACAAAGGAATCCAGCTTTTCCTTTGCAACCAATGAGTATTGAGAAACCATTTGAACAATGGGGGCTTGACATTATTAGTGAGATAGTACCTCATTCTTCCAAACAACACAAGTACATTCTTACTGCTACTGATTACTTTACAAAATGGGTAGAGGCAATCCCTTTGAAGGTAGCCAATTCTGATTCAATTATTGATTTCATAGATCAATTCATCATAACCAGGTTTGGTGTACCTCAAGCTCTTGTCTTTGATAATGCATCTTATTTTTCCGGAAACAGTTTAATATAATTTGCAGTCAAAAGAGGTTTTAAACTCAAATATTCAACAAATTATTACCCATAAGGTAATGGTTTGGCTAAATCCACTAACAAAAGTCTCATCAAAATCATTAAAAGGACTATTGATCAAAACCAAAAGAATTGGCATAAATCTTTAATCTTTGCATTATGGGCTGATCGTATCACTGAAAAAGCTTCAATAGGAACTTCACCTTTCAATTTAGTTTATGGAAAAGAAGCTGTGATACCATCAAATTTAACTCTTCCATCATTAGCCCTAGTGCAATTTATTGAAGAAAATCTTTCTTCATCCATTCAATTGAGATATGATCAAATCCTTAAACTAGAAGAAGATAGAGATAAAGCTAAAATTGTTCATGAAAAACATCAACAGCTTGTAAAATATTCTTTTGATGCAAGTTCTACCGGATCAAAAAGTTTGTCAATTGGTGATCTTGTTCTGAAATGGGATAAGGCACATGAAGAAAAAGGAAAACATACCAAGTTTCAGAAAATGTGGCTTGGACCATTTCAGATCATTGAAAAGATAGGCTCAAATACATTCATACTCCAAGATTTAAGGAATATGTACAGTTTAAGAAGGGGTTACCTCCCTATGAAAAGAATTTCTTCAAGATAAGAGGTCTCATCATGAGCCGACTTACCATATTCATAAGAAGTAATGAAACTGACATTACCAATACTGCACATCAAAACAGGGTAATGGCTTATAAATTTAAGACAAGGGGTCTCATCACGAGCCAGCTTGTTCAGTTTAATTATAACTATTGAATGGCATTGTTATTAACTGGCTACCAAACCAGAACAATGGCTCTTAAAAATAAAAAATAAATAAAAGACAAAAAACATGAGATAATATGTCTTATGAATTTATCTTTTAAAAAGTCATAATCTTAGTTGGATGGGACAATGAATAGTTAATGGTTAATAGGTAACCCTGTCGGGACTATGAACGTTTGCAGGCAGCAGAGGCAATACCTATGAAAATAGAGTATATTATAAAACCAAACTTGGAGAAATTCAGTTACTTCATTATTAATACCAATCAAAGCTTGAGATAACCCAAAAAATGTTCTTATTCTCAAGAAACTAGAAAGAAATTGCAAATAATTTTTATCCTTTTTCATAAGTTAGATTTTATTTTTGATTATCCTAGGATAGTTTTCATTATCTTTAAAAATCTTTACTTACTAAAAATATAGTATTCATTTTATTTTTTCAGAGATAATTGGTTCTTTCAGTGAATCGCCAATTGTTGTACTATACAACAACCCTCCCTTTTTCTTAATTTTAGAATAAAATTCATTTAGAAAGAGGGTCCCTTTTTCTTTTTATAGAAATAAAAGACTTAGAAATAAAGATTCATTGTTTTGAAAAAGCTCATCTTTGTTTGTTTGCAAACCAAATACAACGTTCAAATCTTCCAATCCGATCAAATATAGAAGACCTTATCATAAAGAACAAATCAAGTTTAAAAATCCAATGAATAGTAATCGCAATCGGAGATCGGAGAAAACCCTTAGAGGAAATTTGATATACAAACCCAAATCCTCCGATGCGATTAGTTCGATCGCAAAACTTCAATCGCAAAAGACTTTAAGTTATCCATTCACATACTTCCGATGCGATGCGACCAGTCGCAATCGCATGATCGTAATACTCTTTAACAAGCTCTTTGCGGTCAAATTAAAATTCCTCGATGTGATGCGCATTGTTACAATAAACGCTTTTCAAAAGAAAACAAACATTTGTTTGTTTAAAAAACAAAAACTTTTGTATGGTAGACCCCACCGTCGGAAAGCGGAGAAAGCTATTAACATTTCTTTTCGATTGAAACTCCCTGATTGCAATCTAAACAAGTCTAATCTAAAATCAGAAAAGTTTTCAATCGGAATCGGCCAATCGAAGAAATCCGTGTTATGACATTTATGCGCCATTTGAAAACTTTCGATGCGATTGATAAATGAAATTTATTACATTCGAAAAGTTCCGGATAGGTGAATATTATAATATTTTACAAGCGCCAAATCTTCATTTGTACGTAGGAATTTAATAGCAAATCGAATGAATATTGGTTGATGATTTGGTTTTTAATACGTGAGTGTGACCCAAAAAGAACATTTACGCGCTATACGAAACCAATAAATAACGAATCATTTGTTCATAAACGTTCCGTTCAAGTTGCTTGTTTGTCACGACTGAAAGTTTAATGTTTTGCAGAGCCAAGGAACACCAAGCTCTTTCATTCACAGACAAAGGGAAGTAATAGCAAACGCAGAAATGTCGAAGAGAGCGAGAAGAGCCAAGACCGCTGTTCTTGTTAAGTTTGTTGAGACTCCTACAGTTTCAAAAGAAAAGCCCACAAAACTGAGATTAGTCACAAATACATCATGCCAAGGGCTCGGAAGAATGACGTGGGAAGGAGTCTACAATCTATTGGAGAAACAAAACCCCAAAGTCACAGTGGAAAAGGCATCAGTTCCAGATGAAGATAGCTCAGATTCCGACTCTGAGATTACTGAAAAATCACTTGCAAATTCATTTTTGCATCGAATTGCAGCCAGAGCAAGCATCATGCCTTATTATGATGTAATTCAATGGGTCATCGATAGTGTGAAGATAAAGGACAGAACGTTTGTTTCAGCTTCTGGAGTGTCTTTTGGGTCGTTTAAAGCAGAAGACATTAAGGCAATGTATCATATTCCTGATCCGCAGAAGGTGTATAACAAAGAATTTATCAAAGAGTTTGCTGATAATAATAAAGTTCAATCCGATCCTATCAAAGATTGGAGGAAAAATCCTGAGAAGCACAGAAATGAAGCATCCGGTATGTATTCTGTAGATTCCCTCTTACCTCCGTATTGTTATGCCGCTGCCATGATGTGTAGATTATTTGGCAATGATAATTCCGCTAGGTTTTCTATACAAATGGTCCCATTAATCTTAGCTGCTGTCAATTCCGACATTATGGACTGGGCTGTTATTCTTTCTGATAGAATGGCCAATAGAATACTCGAGTACAGACAAGATAAAACCACTGGAAATTCCACTCCTTTTTTCTTTTGTGCCTATATTCTAGATGCTCTTTGTTTTAATTCCGAGTTTCCCTTGTTAGGATGGAAATGGACTCCCAAAGACCCTACCCCAATTCATATATATCATAAACTTCTTTGGAAAGTTCATTTCCAAGATAATGTGTATAGAATTTGCCATGGTTTCCTTATCCCTGTTTTCCAAACCATTTTTAATCGCTTCCCTCCTAGATTCTCTGATAAAGCTAAAGCCGACTTATCTGCAATAGGAGATTGGTTTGGGGAGGAAAAATTTACATACATCAAGATTTTTGGTAGTATTGTGGAACCACATGTTCTTCCTCTTATTGTTCCAGACAAACTTCTCGCTCAAGAAATTTCCTATCAATTAACAGTTGAAGGAATATCCAGGTCTTTAAACAAAAGTAAGAAGAGAATGTGGCCTCAATTCCCATTCAATTGTGGTCAGTTTACTTTAAATGACTTCAAACATGCTGAAAAAGAAGTCGTCAAAATAAAAGGTTGTAAATTTGCAACCATTCCAGGAAGACAATATGATCCGCAACAGATAGCCTTTAATGTTACTGCTTCAGTTTCAATTGCTCGATTTGAGCATGAGCCAGATCAGTTTGATGATTTTTTTGTTTCGTTGGATAATTTTCCTCAAATTTATGATTTAGCCAAGTCTAAATTCCAAAAGGAGGAAATGAATAATTTTTTTTTATTCAGAAGTCAGAGATTGTTAAGAGCTCCTCTGGACCAACTAAGAATTCCAACACAAGGGTCAGAGACAGAAGGTACATCTAGCAAAACGCCAGTACAAACATCTGCTGGTAAAGTCATTACACAATCGGCTGTTAACCAGCCAACTGTACATAATCCAAAGGTGGTCACTGTTGGCAAACCTGATGCTCAAAAAGGAAATACTGATGATAAATCCGATCAAAATACTGGTCAGCAGTCTACTGCTCAAACAACAGAAAAATGCACAAGTACTGATGCTGATGTGCATAATAAAAAAGGAGGATCGGATAGAAAAACCATTGAGCAGAAAACAGATACAGGGAAAGCAGACATGCAATCGGGAGGAAAAGAAACTACTAAGGAGATTATAGACTCTGCTGATCTTAATGTTTCTTCTCAGTTATTGAAACAATATGATCAATTCACTCAGCAATTGGGACTGCAAGATAAAGATAAAGAGCAAATAGAGCAGGATGTCGAAATCATTCCTGAACATCTGACAGGGCAGATTGTATTGAAGATCGAGGAGATCCCTCCTTTAGATGTATTTTACAGCCCTAAGCATAAGGCTGTTGTTAGAAGACAGAGAAAAAGAAGGAAGACGGATCAAGACATGTTTTCTACTCCATCGGAAGAATTTATGAATATTGTTTACAAGAACACTGAAGTGAATCCATCTCAGGATCTCACTAAGTTGTCTCAATATGCAGGGGCATATAGTGCTGCAACAATTGATAAAGCTGCAGAAGTTTCTCAAATGATGACTCAGAAAGATCTCTATATAGCTTCACTTGAAGAGAAAACTAAGGAAAGTCAGCAAAAGGTTGCTCAATTGCAACAACAACTACAAGATCAAGAACTCAGGTCCAAAGATTTAGAAGAAAAGCTGGCCGAAGAAAAGAAGAAGGTTGATGAACAGGTCTTAGGCAAACAACAACAATTGAATGAAGAAATTTCCAAGTTACAAGGTCTGTTACAAAATGAGAAGAATGCGAAGATTGTACAAGAAAAGGAGTTTCAAACAACTTTAGATAGGTTCAAATATTTCCCGAAGTTAAGTGAATTCAAATCGGAAGCTCTTGAAGCTAATAAACTACTATCTCAGCAATTGAATGAATTTTGTGCAAAGCTATCACAGGAAGAACCTTTTTGTGATATTACCTCATCCTTGATCCAGAACGTTATTACTCTCAGACAAGAAATAGATGATGCTGATGAAAAGATTTCCGAATTTCTCAATTGGCAAGATACAGAAAAAGGAAGAGAAGCCAATCTTCCTAGAATAGAGGAAAGACATAAAGAAATCTTGTTTACAGAATGGGAACATCAGATAATGAAAGCTGAGAGAGCAATATCAAGGGCTAGGAGCATGATGAGTAATATCACATAATTTATAAATGACAGCTTGTATTCAATCAATCTCATTTCAGACTGTGTTCCTGGTAGTTTTCCTAAAGTGAAAGAAACTGAAAACAGATGGAAAGAAGAAATGATCAATAAAAGTCAACAAATTGACAAACTACAAGCAATATCTTGGGATAGTATGTGGGCTCATTTAATTAAGCCAAAAAATCAACAAATGGCTATTAAATTCCTTTCAAATGTTGTCGACTGTTTAATTCCAGAATTTTCCGATGCCACCTATGCTGGACAGCTACATTCTGAGATGAGTCATCCACCGAGGCTCCAAGATATGCTGAAGATTTGCAACTTGGCTACATCAAGCGAGAAAGAAAAGAAATGAGTCAGTTTCATTTAAGATAGCAGTTCTATTTTTAATTTGATAGATTGTAGCAGTAGTAGTAGGATTTTGTTATGCAATTTCTTATTTAAATCCCTCTCATGCATTTACAGAAGGATCCGAAGTTGCAATATTTTTTGGATTTGGAGCTTACATTTCTGTACTCCATTCTCTCTTATATTCTATGAAGGATCACATCTGGTGATTTTGTGCTGAAATTATCTTTGAAGTGTTGCATTTCTATACCTTTGGATTTAATTTTACATCGGAGTTACTGGGTTTGAGTATCAGATTTCATTTGACAATCTTCAAGATGAATGAGGTATTTCTATCTGTTCACTGTTGATTTCCTTTATTATATGATATTCGCTTGAAGAATTTGCTATCATTTATATATTTGGTTTTAATAACATTTCCTTTTATATATCATTTCTGAGTATAATTGAAATGTCATCTTTCATAAGCATATATAAATGGTATACAATGATGAATGCAATATGCTAATATAACTCTGTTTAATTTCTTAAACAGAGTTATCTTTATTCGTTTCTGCACATTCCAGTTTAAGTAATAATACATTTTCATGGTTATTATTAAATTGGGACAATCTTAAGTTGTATTCACATATAATTACCCGGGTTAGTGTTAGAATTTCTTTATTAGCATTTAGTTCAATTAAATAGTTTTATTTCAGTTAATTTAGTCCCATTTCCACTCATCCAAATCAATCCCCTCACCAACCCATTTAGTTATAAGGAAACTGGTCCTTTAAATCCAGTCGGAGCCACCACACCAAACGGAAAAGGAGCTGTCCTAAGGTCCCGACCAGGTGGTTTTCCCCAATGTTTGAAGCAGAGATTTTCTAGGCTTCAACAGAAGGATAATATATTATCGCCAAAGTACTATGGTCCTTACAAGGTGTTTCAAAATATTGGTACTATGGCATACAAATTGGAGCTTCCTACTTCTTCGCGAGTGCATCTAGTTTTCCATGTTGCATGCTTAACGAACGTTATAGGTGAAAATCTTCTAGTTCAAACAATATTTCCAGAACTTGATGAGGAAGAAAAAATCATATTGGTACCTGAAGCAGTCATGGAAACAAGAAATCGACAACTACGAAATCAATCAATTTCAGAGTATCTCATTAAGTGGAAGAACTTACCCACTTAAGATTCTACATGGGAGGATGAGAATTTTTTACAGAAGCACCCAAAGCTACTCAAGCGTTGAGGACAACACTTGTTTGAAGGAGAGGGGCGTGTTAGGTCCCTATATTACTACTATAGTCCCTTATTAGGTTAGTGTAGACCCCCTTATTGTTATTGTTGTACCCCTGTAACCCCCATATTGTTATTATTGTGCCCTTACATTATTATTGTTAGGCCAGCTAGGATTAGATTGTGGCCCCACTAGGATTAGATTGTGGCCCCATGGACTCCTATATATAGAAAGGAGGTTTTTTCATTTGTATCATCCAAGAATTTTTCATTCATGTAATGTATTGGAGGTTGCCCCCTCGAAGTGGCTTATTTATAAGGCGTTGATATCTCTTTTCTTCTATTTTTGGAGCTGGTTCCATAACATTAGCTCAAAGCACAACCAGCATATGTAAAAATCATGAAATCATCATAAACCATTATCATAGATCGTATGTAACCATCATAAGTCATAATCATAGATCACGTGCATAATAGAACTAAAATAAAATATTGATACTTATCCTTCATCATTCCTTCTTCATTTTTTCTTTTGTACTCATACTAGATCAGTTCCACACATAGCAAGCACCAAGAACCCTTTCTTCTCCTCAATCATGTGCACATACACACAGCGTACATCATAACAGATACATCCACACACGGCATACAACACCACACAATACATACACCCACCCCTAGTGTACAACACAACACAATACATACACCTACATCGACATATAACACATACACCTAGCCCACTGTATAATAGAACACAATACATACACATATACATAGTACAACTCAATGAATACACATGTCGTGATACCACGACTTCACCATGCACATACACAGTACTACATCTACCCAACACAGCATGTACAACATGCGCACAACACCACATGTATCACAGTACCATATGCACAACATGTACATGCCACCACATGTACACAATGCTACATTCACGACATGTACATGGCACCACCTGCACACAACACCACTTGTACAACATGTACCTAGCACCACATGCATACAACAACACATGTACAAACATGCATACAACACCATATGTACAATATGCACATAACACCATATGTACATAGCACTACATATACACGGTACATAGCACCATATGTATATAAAAATGCATATCCAACATGTGCACAACACCCTATGCACACAACACCACATATCCAACATGCAAAAAATACACTATGTACACAACACCACATATCCAACATGTACATAGCACCACCTATACCTAGCACTGCATATGAAATATACACACAACACCATATATACAATACATACAACATCATATGTACAAAATATTACGTATTAAACATTACACATCTCCATATGTATAGTCACTGAATATAAAACATGCACAACATATATACAACAGTAGTGATGCACATCCATAGACCACGCACTGACCCCACAAAACAACTGTGCTTCTCCATGCTTATCTTAGCATGTCGCAAATCACACTACTTTCACTTCATTGATCATGTACCTTTCAACATTACCAGTCCATAACATAAACATAGGCATGGTACAAGCATGTAATATCAATTCATTTCCATATGATACTAACCTCATAGATCTATCAAGGCTTCTCTGCCACTTGATTCCTCATACAACCAAGAACCTCTTCATGTCATTCACTTGCATAATAAATTATTCCTCCATAAGAATAATCCTTGAAAACACTATCATACAGTGACATAGATACATAGATACATACATATATATAATCATTAGCATAAAACAATCATGATCCCATCAAAAAATGACATAAATACACACATATATACATATAAACATTAGAATTAAATAATCATGATCCATGACAAGACATACATAGATACATACACGTATACAATATAAACATCAACATAAAACCATCATGATCCATGAAGACCCTACCAATAAATGACATACATACATAGATATATGCATATATGCATATATAAAGATCAACATAATCATGATCACAACACAATCACTATATATCATAAGGTCTAGGTTAAGATAACTTCCTTTATTCGTGCACAACATGCACAGCGTTGAGAACAATAGTTCCCAACATATCCAAGGCATATGTTACCTTAAGATCATTTACCTTACCTTTTCTGTCACCTTTCTCATATCTGTATCACCACCGTCCATTTACCCCAATGGACTCAACGACTCCAACCGAATATCATATTCTTACCTTCCGTTGCACTTACTCATGCACCAAGTTTCATCCATGTCTTACCTTACCTGTTGGGTACCACAAAGCTCTCCCCAAGCTCCATTACATTTCCTTTTTCCCAACCAATTCAAAATAATCTCAAAATATAAAAGGAAAGAAAAAGATTAAGAAAGGAGAAGACCATGAAAAACCAAAAGCAATACGACATCGCAACAAAGTGGAAAGGCCTTTCACTGGACATAAAAAAAGCTGCAATCAAGCGCAAACAAATCATAAAATACCGAAATAAAAAGACTCGAAACAAACACCATGACTCAATCACCCATGTCTTCCCAATACATCCAAAGGAAATATCAACCTGAGCATTCTTCAATATTTCATGACAGTCTCTTTTTTCATGTAGACCCCTGCATCATACTATCATAAATACATAACTATCGGTGCATAAATAAAAATAAAAACAAGCTAGTTACCTTACCTTACTGTGCTAAGAACACACACTAGTGAGCCCTGTTATTGCACCAAGGATGCTTCAACTCCCAGAGGCTTCCCTACTTTACTTTATCAACCTGGGGTTCATACAAACTTGGAGGTGGCAGTGCTATATACATAGAAAATGCATTATACTCATCTCATCCTCTTCTAAGATTTATGAAAGGGTGCTATTTCTAGGGTTTCTGGATGAATTTTGTAAGACTTCTTAATTTAGGCCTAGGGCTACAAATGATTCAAATCCATGGTGCTATTAGCAAGTACAGAAGTATGCTACAGCAAGCAAGTACATCTAAGTACTGTGCAATGAAATAAATATACTAATCTAAAATGATTGTATTAGTTTTTTTGTGCTAAGGGTCTTTCAGTTTTAAAAACATGTGCATAATTGGTTCATTAGTTTGCATAAGGATTAAGGAGTTTTTCCATGAATTATAGATGAAATTTAGTGAATTATAAGCATTAAATAAGTCTAAATAACATTGAACAACAATGTAAAACACAGAAATAAGTCACTACATGAAATTTACACAGTAGGCATGATGAAGCATTTCAACCCTCCTGGGCTACATCTGTTGGTCCATGGTTTTTTTCTCTGCACCAATGGCTTCAGAATGCTCCAATTATTCAAGAATGACTCTTCATTCACTCAGAATGGTCGAAAATTGAGCCTCCTACACTTTTTTACCAATATCTCCTAGGAAAACTCTACTAAATTTGGAGAACTCTAGTTAACTGGAGTTACATTAGGGTTGACCGCCAAATTTGGCATGCCCCTATCTGCTCTTCCTATTAAGTTGCACATTAAACGTTACAATTAGGATGGTGGCCACATGCACACCCCCAACTGTTAAGTGGCTTGACCGAAACACAATGGAATCCTTTAATGGATCTTTTCATATTTATAACAAATCACAATCATATTATAGGCTCACCGCAGATCGGAAGACATGTGGTTTCACAATTGCATGTCGCTAATTATAACTTAGACCCTTAACGGTTTTAAACAATGTGATTGCCGATGCGAAGTTGTGATGAGTTGTGGCATCGCAACATCACAATTTTAACCTTTTATTGCACTTTGGCATCCCGCAGATTTAACATGCCACTACTAATGATAAATCCTAAATTTTGAAAAGTGCGTAGTGCTAACATGTGATCATGCCATCACTTCATAGCATAAATAACATAATATGTGAAGACTTAACAGTAAACTTGAACTTCTCTGATGTGAAATATGCACATGGTCGCTCCACACGACATGTGTCTCGTCTCGATCGAATCACAAGATATATATCTTAACTTGCGATGAATGAATGGTAAACATGACAATCTTCGATGTGATGTAGCTCGTCCATCCGTCCTCATTGTCACTTCGTTCACTTCGCTCTGCAATTTTAACTTATTTTCCATTCCACCTTCAACATTTCCACAGCTATGCAATCCCTGATTCTATATGCAGAGTTGAAGACTCCATGACAACCGCCAATTCAGATCCCTCTCTGCTAGTCGATCTGGTTCTAAACCTGTTTTCCATTTCGAACCCAATCCTCTAACTTTGAATTTTGAGAAAAATTTATGAACTCCTGATCATTCCTCCCCTTTGGGAAGCTTTTGGACCCCAAAAGACTTGATTACCTATTCAGTAGATGAGGGTACAACTCCATCACCTTTCCAATCTCCATCCATTTTTCCTTGCTTGGTTTAGTGCCTTTGAGCCCAACTCGAAGGTAGTCAACACTTTCCCTCTTTGATGCTCTTTTCCTCTTGTCAAGAATTGTATCTTCTTTGAGCTCATCTAGAAATTCTGGCAAGAAATCTTCAATAGAAGGTAGTTGACCATCATTTCCTTGATCATCGATCAAATCAAGCTCATACAAGCGTAATTTTTCAACATTAACAACTAAATACATTTGCATGTAAGAAGGAAAATCAAGTTGATATGCATTATTACCAACTTTTTTTATGATCTTGAAAGGACCACAACGAATGGGTTTCATTTTTTTACCTTCCCCTTGCATCCTTTATTTTCTAATGTGAAACCATACCTCATCTCCCTCTTGAAACTTGTGATCAACCGGGTGTTTGTCATCTTTGACTTTTCTCAAGTTGTTCTTGAACTTGTTGATGTATCACTTGAATTTTCTCAATGAACTTTCGAGCCTTATCAATATCACTATGGCCATAAATTGAAACATCCTTCCCAAAGATGAATTCTAATGGCGATTTTGGAAAATACCCAAAGCATGATTCAAAAGGTGAGGTTTGTGTTGAAGAGTGCTTTGCCCAGTTGTAAGTTTGTTGAATGTAATGCAGTTGTTCATCCCACAACTTAGGATGTTTTCTGCAATATCCTCTCAATAGATGCACAATTGTTCTATTCACCACTTCGGTTTTTCCATCTATTTGTGGATGAAAAGTGGTACTCTTTTTAAATTTTTTGTCCATCATTCTCCATAGATTTGACAAAAAAATCCCAATGAACTTGGAATCCTTGTCACTAACAATAGAAGTGGGCAATCCAAAATGAACCCAAACATTTGAAGATAAAGTTTAGTAGTATGTTCAAAAGTAATGGTCTTCTTACATGGCATAAGTATACACATTTTACTGAATTTATCCACAACTACAAAAAGATAATCATGTTGCTTTCTTGACATAGGTAGACCTCCAAAAAAGTCCATGGAGACTCTCTCCCATGGCCTTGATGGTACCGGTAGTGGCATGTACAATCCAAGATTCCTATTACTAGGGTTACTTGTTGCACACATATAACAACCTCTTATAAAAGGTAACACACTATCTATCATGTGATGCCAATAAAAATACCTCTGTAGATGCGCCATTGTTTTTCTTACCCCAAAATGTCTAGCAATAAGAGAAGAATGAGATTTTATCATGACACTTAGCCTCTCTCTTTGTGCAATACATAACTTTCCCAAATGAAACAAAAAATTTCTATGCATGTGAAAATCTCTTTCTTCAACTTGATTCCCTTCACTCAAACTAGCATACACATCTTTCAAAGCAATGTCATGTGCATATTGTCCTATGTAACTCTCATGTACAACAAAACCATTTTTGAGTAAAGTAGAAGCACTAATGATTGGTATCGAAAGCATATTTGCAACTTTATAGAATATAAATTTTTTGTACCATACAACCAAGTGAAAATGTTGAAGAAATCCTATCCACCTGAAATGTCTTGATTGCTGCAACTTTGTTTGCAACTGCAAGTACTGTAATGGTTGGTGATCGGTGTGTACAATAGTCTCTTTACCCATCAAGTAGTGTTTCCACTTCTTGACACTTTTTACCAACGCATATAGTTATTTGTCATATGTAGGATAATTAGTTGCAACACCATTAAAATTTTATGAATTAAAGGTGATAGGCTTACCATGCTGCAAAAGGACTGCACCCATGGCATAGTCACTAGCATCGGTTTGTATATCGAATGGTTGTCTCAAATTTGGCAGTGCAAGGACTAGAGCTGAACTGATCTTGTATTTTAAAGCTTTGAAAGCTTTCTTCTATTTTCCTTCCCATTGGAAGCCTTTCTTCACACTTGTCAGTGCATGCATAGGAGCTGTGATGGAAGAAAAGTTAGCAATAAATTTTCTCCAATATTGAGCTGCACCTAAGAAACTTCTTACCTCGGTAACTGTTTTGGGTGTGGGCCAATTCACAATGGCCTCCACTTTAGAAGGATCAATCCTCAATTCTCCTCCTCCTACAATATGTCCCAAATAGACCAAATAAGTCTTTCCAAACTCACATTTTCACATATTAAGAAACAATTTATCTTTCTTCAAAATATCAAGCACTCTATTTACATGCAAGACATGATCTTCTCTTGTTTTGCTGAAAATCAAAATGTCATCTAAGTACACAATAACAAATTCATCAAGGAATGGTCACAAAACATTATCCATTACGCGCATAAAATTTGTTGGTGCATTACATAAACCAAAATGCATAACTAGCCACTCAAAGAGTCCTTGTTTGGTTTTGAATGCAGTTTTCCATATATCACTCTCTGTAATTCTTACTTGATGATATCCCCTTCGTAAATCTAACTTTGTGAAAAAAAATTCTTCTTTCAGCTGATCAATCAAATCATCTATTCTTGGGAGTGGGTAACGATTTTATACCGTAATTTTATTCAAAGCTAAAAAATCTACACATGTGCGCCAATTCCCATCTTTATTTGGTATCAAGATTATGGGTGAATCGCATGGTGAGGTGCTTGGCCTTATGATAAGTTTATCCAACATCTATTTGATTTGCCTCTTTATTTCAGCATTCTCCATTATCGACATGCGATACATACTGATGTTTGGAAGAGGTCAATCCTGCTGCAACTAAATCTCATGTTGAATTTCCCTTTTTGGAGGCAATCTTGTTCACTCCTGAAACATATCATGATGCCCATTAACCACATCATATAATTCTAATTTCAACTTATGATCACATACCTCAAAAGATTCATGAATAATATCATCTTTGGGCTGAATCATAAGAAGAACAAAATTCTTACTTGAATTTACTAGCCTCCTTACCTATCCAACATTTACTAAAGCAATATTTTTCTTCTTGCAGTGTGCTCTAATAATGAACTCCTTGCCATATTTGAATAAATGATACTTGTTTTCATGGAGATAGAAGATCTCTTTCCTATCATACAAGAAATGACTCGCTAATACAATACCAGTTATGTCAAGCGAAACCACATCTAATTCAACTATGTCAACAAATCTTGCAGTGATTACAAACCTCAATATACATTTCCCTGTAACCTATAGATTTTTATCCTTACAAATCCAACCCAATGGATAAGGTTTTGGATGTGGTATGGTCTCAAGGTTAAGTTTTTTGACCAAACATTCAGAGATTAAGTTTTCTTGTGACCAACTGTCGAATAGTATGTCAATCTTGGTATGCCTGGATATGACCCTCAGATGAAACAATTCTATTATTTATCCTTCATCTGGAGTGTTTATGTGACAGTTTGATGTACTGGTACTGGGTTTAGTTTCAATCTCTTTTCCCTTCATTTTCTTCAATCCCATGGCTTTAATTTTAGTCTCAACACCTGAATCAGACCCTAAGTCACGTGGAGTTGTAGCAGGATTTTTTTGTTTCCCTTTGTTATTGGGTTTATTTGGCCTCAATTCTGGATGTAATTTCCAACAATGAGTTTCATCATGGCCTTATTATGAACAATTTTTACAAGTCACTTTTTGTCCCTCTTTCTTAACAGATGAATTCTTTTTTTTTTACCTTTTTGGGTTTTCTCCTTGGCTTTACCCTTAAAAGGTTTTTTCCTACCCTCTTCAGAAATGTTCTTCCCTCTAGCTTCTAGATGTGTGACTTGAACACAAACTTCATCTAGATTGGTGGGGTTAAACATGAGAATAGTATGTTTTAGGTAGATATGTAAGCCTCCTATGTACTTTATCAAAGTGTCTTAGCTCTACAAATTCACCCCTAATAAAAGAGCTCTTATCCTAAATTCTTGGGTGTATTATTGCACATTTTTCCCCTTTAACTGCCTAAAGTTCTGCTAGTTCATGATTGTTTTTTTCATATGAGCTAATGGATTAAATTGTCATTTAATAGAAAAAATAAAATCTAACCATGATATAATAATCTTACCATGTTTCTTGATTTCCTCCTGTGTTTTTGCTTCCCACCAAACAAGTGTTGCATCTTCCATTCTCAAAGAAGCTAATTGAATTTTTGTATCATCATCTTGAAGGTTTTGTATTCTTAAATAGACCTCCAATTGGGGAATCCAATTATCTAGCTTGTCTACATTTACTTCACCATTAAACATTGGCAATTCAAACTTAACATCAAGTTTTAATAAAGGAGATTTACTAGTGCTCTTGGAATTGTGTGGCTGATGTACTGAAGAAGAGGTAGAAGATGATGATGATGATGATGATGAGGGTGAATATGGTGGCTCTCCATTGCCTCCATTTACTCCATTTCTCTTCTTTGAATTGTATTCATCATGTTTACCTCCTGAAGATCTTTGTCCTTCCGTTTGAATTTTAGATCCTTCTCCTTCCAATCTATCATTCCTTTCTTGATAAATAATTCTAACCATCTCAGTCATGTCAAGAAATGATTTCATAAACACTCTTTGTTCTTCCTTAGGGTCAACTTATTCATGAGGTTCTCCTTCCTCATGAGGCATCCCTAATGGAGCTTATACCTCTTTAGGAGGTGAACTAGGTGGTGGAGATTGTGGAAATCTTACTCTACTTTGCTTTGGCTCCTTTTGAGACCATTCTGCTTCCACCAGTTTTCCTTCTCCCCTTTTGAGCTTGAGCCTTGTAAGCATCTAAAACTTTTAAACAGATAAACAATTCTTTGCACTAAACAAAACTAGAGAAAAAACCTAGCCCTAATACCATTTTATCTGAAATTACTGTATTAGTTTTGTTGTGCTAAGGGTATTTCAGTTTTAAAAACATGTGCATAATTGGTTCATTAGTTTACATAAGGATTAAGGAGTTTTTCCATAAATTATAGATGAAATTTAGTGAATTAGAAGCATAAAATAAGTCTAAATAACACTGAACAATAGTGTAAAACAAAAAAACAAGTCAACACATGAAATTTACACAGCAAGCATGATGAAGCAGTTCGCCCTTCCTGGGCTACATCTCTTGGTCCAACTCCCAATGACTTGTCCATATTTCATTATGCCCAAAATTTTGCTATTACATGTAGTTAGAGTGCTCTAATGGTTGTTTTCTCTACACAAATGGCTTCAGAATGCTTCAATTATTCGAGAATGACTCTTCATTCACTCAGAATCGTCAAAACGTGAGCCTCCTACACCTTTTTCCCAATATCTCCTAGGAAAACTCTTTTAAATGTGGATAAATTCAGTTAACTGGAGTTAAATTCGGGTTGACCGCAAAATTTTGCATGCCCCTATCCGCTCCACCTATTAAGCCGCACATTAAACATTATGGCTAGGTTGGTGGCCACATGCGAACCCCCAACTATTAAGTCACTTGACCGGAACATAGCGGAATCCTTTAACGCATCTTTACATTTTTCATAACAATTCGCAATCATATTATAGGCTCATTGCAGATCATAATACATATGGTTTCACAATCACATGTCACAAATTATAACTCATACCCTTAACGGTTTTAAACAATGCGATTGCCGATGCAAAGTTGCGATTAGTTTCCGCATCGTAACATCGCAATTTTAACCTTGTATTGCACTTTGGCCTCTTGTATATTTAACATGCCACTGCTAAATATAAATCCCTAATTCTGTGAAGTGCACAGTGCTGACATGTGGTTATGCCATCGCATCGCAGCATAAATAACATAACTTGCGAATACTTAACCGTAAACTTGAACTTCGCAGATGTGCGATATGCACATGGTCACTCCACATGACATGTGTCTCGCCTCAATCACATCGCAAGATATATATATTAACTTGCGATGAATGAATGGTAAACATAACAATCTCTGATGTGATGTACGCTCGTCCATCTATCCTCATTGTCACTTCATTTTCTTTGCTCTACAATTTGAACTTATTGTCCATTCCACCTTCAACATTTCCACGGCTGTGCAATTCCCGATTCTATATGTAGAGTTCAAGACTCCATGAAAACCACCAATTCAGATCCCACTCTACTGGTCGATCTGGTTCTGAACTTGCTTTCCATTTCGAATCCAATCCTGTAACTTTGAATTTTGAGAAAAATTTATGAACTCCTGATCATATATACATTAAGCTATGATAAGAAATGAAAGAAAACCAAGCATCTTGCATGAAGTAAATCACTGAATTGAAATTGCATAAAGGAAACTAAACTAATCACACTTTTCTAGTCCAAATGGCTAAACACACTCTACTCACTCTATGGTCTATCTATCATGATTTTAATCATGCAACTAATCATGACCTAATTATGCTTGTAATGTGTTTTTTTGTAGCTAGGATAAGAAAGTGCTAAGGTGGCTTATGGAAGGATTGAACACTTGGGTACATGACTGAAGGTGTATGGGTGGTTTTGGTAGGTCTAGAGGATATGGATGGTGGTTTTTGGGCTTAAGGAGGGGCCCACTAGTTCTTCTTCAAGTGTTGCTACAAGTTTCCTATAGTGTTAGAGGAAAGTCCTGAATTGCTACAGGAAGCAGTCTGAGGAAAATATTAGGCCAAAAATGGGTGTGAAAAGGGTAGGGAAGGTGGAGTGAAGGTGGTTTTAAATGAGTGGAAGGTTCCCCACCCCTTGGCCAAGCTCAGAACCTCTTGGGAGGCCTATCTTGCACCCTTAGGGTTTGCTCACGGTGTAGGGATGAAAACATGGTTGATGGTGATTTTGATGAACATAGGGCTAATGAAGGGTCAGAGATGAAGCTAAAGGTGTCGGTGGAGTTCTCCTTGGCTCTACTACCTGAACCAGCAAGAAAACTATGTCTTCATGCAATAAATATGGACAAATTCATGATAAAGACAATGGAAAAGATGACTTGAATTTGGAAAGTAAAACTAATTTAAACTAAAAACAGATATCTAACACAACATTCTAAACATATCCATGGAACTACAGTAACCTAACTTATCCATTCCAAGAAATCATAAACTAAAAAGAAATGTTAACCTGTGGGGAAGGTCTACCCTCCTCAAGCTCCAATTAAAGAGATGAGAGGGGGAGCTTTGACTCACATCTTTCTGAATTTATAACCTATTCTACCAATATGTAAACAAGCTAAATATACATCAAAAGACAAATGGAAGCAAACTAAAAATAGTGAATGAAAATGCAAGAAAACTATCTAAATACTCATGAAAAAATAGCTAAAATGACATGAAAGTAAAGCACAATATATACTAAGGCACATGGATTGGGCCCTAACCCACAAGCCTAGATATTTGAAACTAGATTAGTGAAGCACAATCTGAATACTCATTTTATTGCAAAAGATAGTCTCATTATAATAACATGAAAGTCTCAAAAAATTATTACAAGAGAAAAGAGCCTAAGGGCTTTCTCCAAATTTTGAATCCTAATGAGCTCTTGCTCATCCCTATTTAACCTAAAGGGTAGCTACCAATATCTCCCTAAAAAGTAGGTTATGATTCCACTTGATTGTAAGTGAAGTGTAGCTTTGGTGCACTTGATCTTGAGTTTGCTTGGTTTCCTTTGATTTTAAGCTATTGGAGGGAATATAAAGGATCCCTTGGCTGACTTTGGGAGTTAAAAAGGGTGGAAAATCCCCCTAGAATCTCTCCTTGCTGTCTACTCTAAGTCTTAATGGAAAAATCTTCACCAAAAATGAAATATCTTCATGATTTTCCTGCATTTAACTCATGTTAGGTACTCAAAGTATGACAAGCCTCAATCACCATCTACACTAGCATCATTGTTGGCTTGAGGGATCCTGACCGAGGTTCAGAGGTTAAGGTTTGCCAAAAAGCCCATATACTACTGGCCCTTTCGGAAATGACCTACTTGTGCAAACCAAGGTCTCACTCGAAGTAGTATCGGAGGGTGCTGGAACAAGGTTTCCGCACCCTGGGAGAGAGTAGGTAATTTTGAGGCAGATCTGTATTATAACTTACTAGGTTCACACAAAATGAGTCTATTCGTAGCTCTTTTAATAGTGTAAGAAGCATATAACCATAAAAAATATATTATCATCAACAGATCTAATAAATGCCTTCGCATCCACATGCGCATTACAAAATACCAATACAGAGTATTCTAATCGCAGCTACTTTTAGGTCACAGATATAAATGCGCCAATCACAGATACATTCGCAGCTTAATTAAACATCACATATGCGCTTCAGCAGTAAACATAATCAATTCAGATGACAAACAAATAATTAAACTATACTTTACATTCATTATCATCCATATCCACTTACAACCAAAACACAGCTCGTGCACACAACCTAGCACGGTCCACACACAGTAGGACTGAGGATATCTGTGCACACAACCAGTAGGAGTCCTTACCCAGAACAACCCAAAAAAATCTTAACAATTCACACGTAGTATCAATCTATTGAATTACTTAATTACTAGACCCAACTATCTATCTATTTATAATATTGTAGCCTTCGCTATCCTATGGTCCAAAAACCATAATTTTGGACCCTATAGCTACCCTTTAACCCATTAAAACACATTAGGGGCTTTGACCCACCCCAAAAACCCCTACGAAGGACCAACTTTAACAAAATTGTTCCAAAAACGCAAGTTAGGCAACCCCGTTCCAACAGGCCCCCAACACAATCTTGTGACTCGTCCTGAGTCACTACAGTCGTGGGTTTTCCATCGAAGCTGTGATCAACGCGTACCCTTGAATGAACTTACAAAAGTAACCAATATGTCTGAGGATAGATCGTAGTTGTTTCTTAGTCATAGGTAGTGTTAGGTTTATGATGACTGTGATCTTGGCGGGGTCAACCATCAATCCTTGTCGATAGACTATGTGACCTAGAAAGATCCCAAAGGGTACGCAAAATATGCATTTCTTGATATTCATGGAAATTTGGTGCTTTCTGCAGGTGTCCAACATCATGCGCAAGTTTGCGACGTGCTTCTTTACCAACCCAAAGACGGTCCAGTCATCAAAATATACCTCCAAAAACTTGTGGATGAATTTCTTGAATACTGCAACTGCCACCCACGAGAAGATGGCAGGGGAATTATTGAGACCAAACGGCATGACAGTGTATTGGAAAGATCCCCATTCAGTGGCGAATGTAGTTTTGCTATGATCTTTAGGTGTGATCCTGATTTGATGGTAGCCTGAGAACCCATCCGTAAATGAGTACTCTTCCTGCCCCCCCACGCTATTGAGGATTTCATCTGATAATGGCATAGGAAAGGGATCATGTATGCAGGCATCATTCAATCTGCGTAGGTCAACATAGATCCATATCTCCCCTTTAGTCTTTTTCTCTTGAATCACCATGGGACTTACCTAATCTAATTGTTTGATTGGTTCAAAGATACCTGCGGCTATCATTTTTTCAAGTTCTTCCCTCACTTTCTGCTTATACTTGGGGTTAAACTGATAAGGGAGTTACTTCACAGGGCACACATCTGGTTTTAGGGTGATGCACATGACCCCTAGGTACCCTGTAATTCCTTTGAGTTCCGAGAATTTTGTCGGAAATAGGTCCTGGTATTTGGTGAGGAGTTCCATGCCTCTTCCAACATTATCATCATCCTAGTAGCTTGCTATTTTAGCTAGCTTAGGTTGCTCCTCCGTCCCAACGTTGACTTCTCGCAACTTCAGAGGCTTAGTGACATCGATGGTCTGTAGTGGGGGTCCAACAACTGCGCGCTCTCCCTTTGACTCTAGGATAGAGATATTTCGTGGGTCTTCATCAGATTTCTCCATTGACAGATTGCAACAGTTGATAATATCCTGCATCTACATCTCCCACATTGGTGCCCCATGTGTTGTGCAAGGGCATGATTCATCAAATACTAAGGCATATATATCCCGAAGAGCTTCGTCAAGTGCCTCCATTCCACCTACCAAACCGAATGACCCTACAAACGCGTCCTTTAAGGTGTCCCAGTGGTGGGTGTGCTAGTGTAGTTCTACATCTAAATACCATGTGGTGGGGATTGGCACCAAGGCATGAATAAATAGGTGGACCCATTCATCCGTAGTTCTTCTGCATCATTCCTCTATCCATGTGGAAAAGTGCACGCGCAGGTACCTTGGGCCAAGTAAAGTCTTTATGTGTAGGTGAACCGGAGGTTCAAACCATAGGACCATCATCTCACGACACTCTTCCCAATTCTGGAACGTTCCCTTATGCATGTCCTACCACCTTGTAGGGGTTGCACGCATGGGCAGATTAAGGGCCCACATCCTTTGCTCCCTTGGTACTTCAACTTCAAATGTTTGCAAAAACTCCCTAATACTACCAGAGCCATCAAAGTAGGGCAGTTCTCTTACCTCTAAGGAGATACACCGAAATTTCTTTTTGATTCTAAGACATCGCAGTGCAAATACATCATGTAACCGATTCTACCAATTTTCTATCTCCCCATTGAAGTCAGAGAAGCATTTGCTGTCCTTCTCCTAGCAAAGCACACCATCAGCTGTAGGATTGATCCAATCCTCATCCCAAGCGGTTAATTTATAGATGTGATCCAAATCCTCTTCTTCACATACTGGTTCTGTATATCTCTCTCCTTCCATAGGGTCTAGTGGGACTATCACCCTCATACCCTCATTCTCAAAGACCATGCTTATTTTCTTTAGGTTGATAATGCCTCCCATATCTATAGCCCAATCCAGTCCTAGGAGCACATGATAAGGGTCTGCATCTTCCACAATCTGAATTACTTCAAAGTCGACACGTACCTTAACTCCTGCAATATCTACCACGTACCTTAGGTTATCCCATCCGCTGCCAAGTTTTCTTGGGCATTACGTTCGCATATGATCCCAACTCCAAGATAACCTGATCCATTTCATAGTCGCCAATTTGCTCCATTAGCCGCATTTCCCGACCAATTCGTTTCTTATTCTTGTAAAGTTTGTGCACATCCTTAACTTTTGTGAGGGGGTTAGTTCTTTCTGCGTAGCTGTCTATTAGTGCTTGAAGATTTTCTACTACCTTATGGTTGTGTAGCAGCTTCATACATGCTTGTAGAAATGGTTAACTTTGTCATCTGTTCTTAGGTTTATGGAGCCTTGGAAGTAGATGCCTCATCCTTAGTAAAACCTTTGCGAGCCACAGCGAAGGTTTCCTTCTCCTTATGTAAGTCGAAGCTTTCATGCTTGAGAGCTGTTTTTCGGATAAGAGATTCAGCCGCAACTTTCTCCTTAGCTCCCCCAGTAGTCATGTTGTTGTGCGTTATGACATTAATACTTAGTCCTTCACCATGCGGTCCCGCCTTAACCCTCTACACATTCTGCATAGGTGTCTAATGTTTTCCCTGCATTTTTGCTATACATATAGGACAATATTCAATCACATGGTCCAATTGTTGAAAATATCAGCATGATTGTCTCGCAGGGTTCAGACAGTCCCTCACGAAGTGCCCTATTTCTCCACAGTTGTAACAGATTAATTTTCCTCTTCCTCGACCTGTGCCTCCACCCCCTCTCCCTCTCCTGCCCATTGCTGGGGAGCCTCCTCTACTTGAGGGAGAAAGTGGCGAAGAAGGGTCAGCCTATACCTTGTATAGGTTTCCTTGATCTATCATCAAGTCATAGGTCTAACAGTTATGCTCGTCATGTCCCACAGAGGAGCAGAATCGACACAATTACTGCTTTAATTCTGGAACATAAGCACCAATACGAGGATAGTGGTTAGTGTCGTGTATCCCAGCAACACGAAAATCAGTGCACCATAACGTCGGACCACTTGTCCTCGTAGCCTCCTTAGGGCGTAGTGGGCTAGGTCCCCCAGCTTGCATGTAATATGTCAGTAGAGGAAACTGATCCTTGGTATGGCTGGACACCTTGCATCTTATGCACTATATGTCTGGGCTAGCCTCTTTCCCCGTTCTTTTCGCAGATTCTGTATTTCAATTTGCATTGCCTCTAGCTGTCCCTGGATCTGCTGCACCCCAAACTGGGCATCGTCTCTTGGCGCAACCTCTAGTTTCATAGCAATCTCCAAGGCTAACTCTTGCGTTGCAATTGCCTACTAACCGATAGGTCCACGTAGGTGAGGCAACAACATAGCGATAAACCATTCCTTGTGCTGCCTATCATCATACTAAAATTCCCCATCTCTGATAACCTTCTTTAACTGTTGAACATCTTCCCATACTGATTTAGTGGGTCCCTGTTTAAAGTCCTTCAAGTCAACCACTATTTGAGATTAGGACTTAGGCTTCCAAAACTATTGTTTTAAAGCAGTCTTAATCTCTTGAATAGACATATCCGCATGTTGTCCTACATACCCCATATACCAGTCCAAGGCCCTTCCTTCAAAGGTGAGTGATAGTTGTGGTCTCTTTCCAGCATCGGTAGCCACATTTTGCGTAGTCCATATTGATTCTTATACAAACCAAAATTGGTCCATATCTTCATCCCCTACACCCTTGAAAGTGGGTAGCTTCATGTGGGTGGCCATATCTTCTTCTGGTGGCGGCGGAGGTGTGGGTGAGTTCTTACCTTTATGCTGACTTGAAGGTGGTGTAGCTGGAGGACTATCTCCTGCGTGCACAGATGACTCTCTTAGTGGACTGTAGATGGATCTATCCCCTTCTTGATTTGTTCGGTAATATTTACCACTTCGAGTTGTAATATCACTTTGATCAGAGTTCATTCATTGAGTGTGGCTGCATAGAATTCCCTTTTCGCACAATATTATTTTGATTAATAATGGCAATGTTTTCAAGAACTTACCCCGAAAACCTTTGAAGAAGCCCCACTCTGATTCAGAATAGGATATGAATTGATCGACTATGAATTCTATCACAAATCCTCCCAACACGCCATCCACTCAGTGATCTACCATACGGGTGATGGTATTGTCAGTCCTCTTCAACTATTGAATCAACTCTGGTGTCCACTGTGTAACTTGATCATCCTTCCAACATGTTTGGAACTCTACGAGCCTTGCTAACCACTCCTGAAGCTCATGCGTAAAGGTTACAAAGAAAATTTCATAGACTTCGGTGGAGATATACTTGTTCTTCCACTTCTCAGTCGTCAGCTTCGTGCTGTGATTCTCCTTTACAAAAAATTCCTAAATATGCCTTTCAAACCAATCTTCAATTTCCACCCTCTCAGGTCTCCAATGACCTTGTGGCATTACCCAATCTCTCTCTCAAAATATTCCTGGTCCTGGAAATAAAACCATTTGTTGGCCTGAGGGGTCCTGACCTAGGTTCGAAGGTTAAGGTTTTCCAACAAACCCCTATACTATTGGCCCTTTCGGCAATGACCTACTTGCGTAGGCCAAGGTCTCACTCAAAATAGTATGGGAGGGTGCTGGAACCAAGTTTCCGCACCCTGGGAGAGAGTAGGTAATTTTGAGGTAGATCTGTATGATAACTTACTCGGTTCGCACATAATGAGTCTATTCACAGCTCTTTTAACAGTGTAAGTAGCATATAACCATAACAAAGCTATTATCATCAACAAATCTAATCAATGCCTTCACATCCACATGCGCATTACCAAATACCATTACAGAGTATTCTAATTGCAGCTACTTTTAGGTCATAGATATAAATGTGCCAATCACAGATACATTCACAACTTAATTAAACATCACAGATGCACTTCAGTAGTAAACATAATCAATTTAGATGACACACAGATAATTCAACTATAATTCGCATTCATTATCATCCAGATCCACTTACAACCAAAACAAATCCTGCGCACACAACCTAGCAGGGTCCACAAACAACAGGACTGAGGATCTCCGCGCACACAGCCAGCAGGAGTCCTTACCCAAAACAACCCAAACAGATCTTAACAATTCGCACGTAGCATCAATCTTTTGACTTACTTACTTACTAGACCCAACTATCTATCTATTTATAATATTGTAGCCTTCACTATCCTATGGTCCACAAACCATGTTTTCAGACCCTAGAGCTACCCTTTCACCCATTACAACACATTAAGGGCTTTGACCCACCCCAAAACCCCTACTCAAGACCAACTTTAACAAAATTGTACCAAAAACGCAGGTTAGGGAACCCCGTTCCGACAATCATAAGACCATAATATAATTAAAATGTAATAAAAAGAGACTTAATAAGGCAAAAAGGTGACCATTAACCCCTCCAATTGTAACTAAAGATGGAGCTCATCATCACCCCCCTACTAAATGTTTGCTCATCCTCTGAGCAACTAGTCCTCCTTCTGCATTTCTTTTAAGGATTTGATGGACCCTATGACTTCCCAAGGAAGAAGTGTGGGAGTCCCTTCAGGAGGGTAAAAACCATCATTCTTTTTTTCTTCCTCCCATTCTCTGTTCTGCTCATCTTGGTCCTTTCCATCACTCGGCCCCAACAGCAAGGGTGGAATAAGCCTCAAACCATGCCACTGAATCTTTTTGGCCTACATGGCCCACTCATATAATGGTTCTCTCTCCAAGGCACCGCTGAATCACTTTGATGTGTGGTACTCCATGTTTCTAAGGCTATGAGGGAGGTTGTTCCATCTCCTTTGGCTAGCCATTATGCACTCATCTCCCAAAACCCTAGAAACATCATCAAAGTGAGCCATTGCTTGAGCTTGTGTGTGAAGGTATTTTTCTGCAAAGTGTAGGATCCTTTTAAATAT
Source organism: Pinus albicaulis (assembly GCA_034641835.2). Lineage (NCBI taxonomy): Eukaryota > Viridiplantae > Streptophyta > Pinopsida > Pinales > Pinaceae > Pinus > Pinus albicaulis. The sequence continues at coordinate 260,936,568 of CM076579.1, forward strand.
TTAGTTGGTTATATATGACTCCCCTAGGGCTGAATAGTTCTTCCCTAATGTGTAAGGGTTCTATGTTTTCTATTCTCATAACCCTTCTCATTTCTTGTGCTCTTATTTCTTCATTAACCATCCATGATGCCAATTCCATTAATTTCATATCTCCCATCCTACGATTGCGGTCCCAAATATTTAAGTCTATCAACACAAGGTTATACATGTACAAATCTTCCATTTTTTCCTTGTCTTCCATACTTGCTTGGTTGGAAAAATAAATGAACTGTCTACAGTTTTGGAAAGGTAAGGATCCATGGGACGCTAATGTTTTGATTTGAAAAAGGAGCCACTTCTCCTTGAGGTAAATTGTATAATCTGAAGCATATATGTGTTGAATGGAATCCATGCAAAAATATTCCATGGTGGCTACTTTTTTATCCTTTTGCTAAAGCTACTCTTGTAGTGCTACATTCTCTGTCTGTGCCTTCTGAAGTTTATCCTTTAAAACTGACTCTCTGAGCCTAGCATCATATATATCCTTCCCTAACTCAGCTACTTTTCCTTCCATGACCCCTATGCCATGCACACCTTTATATGTGGCAATTTTCATCCAATGATGAGTGTGTGACATCTCCTCTTCCAACTGATAAAAATAAGATACTGTGAAATTTTGAGGAATTAATCTACCCCCCTCAATGTATGAGTAGTAGGAGCTAAGATTGGGTTGAGGCCTAGGTTTTGGAACTACTGCTACATCTTTGAGGACTTGTTTTCGTGAGGTCACCTCTTCCTTATCATCTTTTCCTCCCTCCTTTTCATCTTTCTTTTCCTCTTGTGCCTTGTCCTCAGCTTCTTTTACCTCTTTCCCCTCTATGGCTGCATTTTCCTCCTCAACCAAGGCCTTTTTCTCCAAATTTGTGCTTGTTGGAGTTTCCTATAGAAAATTATGTTTTTCTTGCTGAAGACCCTTTTTTCCTTTTTTTCACTCTTTTCAACCCTTGGAAGGTATGTGGTGGTTGCATGAGGTGTATGGGATGCTAATTTGGTTGAATGTATTCTGATATATGTTCCAGGGGTCCTTACACATGAAGTTACCTCTTGCACCCTTCCTTCCTCTAATATTATTTCTTCCTCCTTGTTTGGTGATTCTTCAATTGTAATAGGTCTCTTTGTGCGAGTCTGTGGTTTTCCCTACCTCACCCCCTGACTCTTCCTAGTTCTAAAGTACATAGGTGTCTGCCTCTTTATTTTTGTTTTGATGGGTGTTCTAAAAGTAGTTAGGGTAGCAGCTTCTTCTATATCTATGAAGTCTAGTGACATGTTGGTGTCTTGAGGGGAGGTTTCACTACCTAGGATAGGGTCCAAATCTTCCACTTCCTCGGTCAATTCTTCATCCTTTCCCTTATATTTTTCTTTTTCCATCTCTGTCGTCTCTATGTTTTCTGCCTCAATTTCCATATCTTTTTTTTCTTCCTTGTTTTCTACCTCCTCTTCTTCGACCTCCTCTTCTACCTCCTCTTAAGCCTCTTCTTCTTCTTATTCTACCTCCCTATCTCTAAGGCTAGAAGAAAAGGTTTTCCCTATTTGGGAAGATATAAAGGCTTCCATATCCATGTCTATGAAAGAAGACCAAGATACATGTAGGTTAAACCTTCTCAAAGCATCATTTACAATTAGTTTTATGAGGCCATGATGGGCCAAGTGATGATATTTTATTTGCTTCGCCTTATGGCTCATGTAAGTTATGGAGTTTTGTAGGAAGTGAGGGATGCTTAATATCTATTCAAGTAGTATTTCTCCTTGAAACCTAAGTTAGTTTAAAAATATTAAATTATGCCCATAGACGACACTAAGTCTGCCTTCAAAAGAAATAAAATCCATGATTTGGAAGGCTACTTCATCATAGGGGTATGGAAGGCTTTCTCTCCTCACTCCATTTTTGTCTTCAATGTAGTCCTCTCCTAGTAGAAAGAAATTATTCTTGGCTGCGGTGTTAGGCATTCTTTCCTTAAACCATTTGACTCTTAAGGAAAAAGTTGTAACTCTTCTTAAGAGTTCAGGAGATAGTGTGATGGCTAGGCCTCTAACCACAGTGGTGGCTCTCTCTTCTGAATGTGACTGTAGAGTTGCTGCAAATTCTTTAGCTATGTCTTCATCATAACCTTTCAAAAGCTCAAAGAACCATAGCCATTGGTGATTTCAGAAGATTTCCCTGACTTGAGGGTGCTGCCTAATTCTCTAAATTTCAGTAGGCTCTCTTATGTTGAATCCCCATCTCATTTTAATGGTTTTTATATTCTTTTGGAAGAGGTTTGATATTTATTTCTTGGACATGGAGGTCTTGAAACAAAATGCAAGAAAATTTCTTTTACCCTTTAACTGTCAAATTAACTTTGCTGAGTGTGAATTCTATAGAGAAACTTCAATGTTGGAGGATGGAAACCACTTACCTTTGTCCTTTTTTGTTTTGGTTTGAGAGATGGAGGATTTGGGAAGAAAATTCACCCACGAGTGAATTTGTGTTGCCTTATAAGCCCTTGTTGAAATGATTCTGAAGTTGCCTGTAGAAAAACTCTGTTACATGTAGCACAATGTTGCATGCTATCTCAAACCTCGATGATGCTCTTTTGATGGCTCCCACTACTCTCCTGCTCTTGCTTCTCTTTGAAATTCTCAACACAATGGTGAAAATGAGACAAATCTTACCTTTATTGGATTTTTAACTAAATTTGGAGGGTTATGGTGACTAGTACTTAACACGATTTTTCCTCTTTAATACTGTTGTTCCCACTTCAGTTAACCATTGGTGAGCCTCTTGATCACTCTATTCATACCCATCCACTCTTTCTTGACTTGATTTGACTTACCCAAGTGGCATGCACTTTCAGTTTTCCTTCGGTTTCACTTTACGAAGGTGGCCAAGTTAACTGGCCACCTTTTTTCCTTTTAAATTTCTAAAACTCGACATTCAACCATTTTGGTCATTATGGATGCATAGTGAGAGGTGATGGGGCATACCTAAACTTACTTGGTGTTGGTGAGGTGCTGAAGGAGTTGGTGCCAGGATCTAGAGCTGGTGGTGGCATCCTTGGTTTTTTCTTTGTTGTGTCTTTATTTCTTATTTGTTTTTAGAGTGAGCAACTTTTTCTGAGTGATATGCTTGTCTTTTCTGAGTGAGTTTCTTAATTTTTTTTTCTTTTTTTTTTCTTTTTTAGGTGCTACATGGAGGTATTTAGGTGCCATGGTTGGTGTGATTTCCCTTCTGGAGTCTATTGGTGATCTTCTGGAGTCATCCTCATCATCTTTCTCTCATCTTTTGGCCTTGTTGTGCCACACACAGATTTTCTACAGGAAACTTTCTGATACTTGTAGCATTCTATTTATTTCCTCTTCTTGCTTAAATTTTCTCAATAATGGAGGGAGATGGTTCATGGAGGATATGGAAGAAGTAAAGGAATGAATGGAGTGGAGGATAGGCAAGTGAAAGGGGTCCCATGCCAAGTTTCCAATGATTTAGCTGCTAATGGTGCAACATACGGTTTAGATAGGGAATCATTGTGCATGGATTAAAATAAGGGTTTTGGAATTGTAGGTATAGGAAAAGCATGAATTATCATGCCCTTATTGAAGTTCAGAAATCCCTGAGAGGTATTGTTCCTTCATGAATGAGTTTCCTATAGCATTTATAGGAGTTTCATGTAGTGCTAGAGGAATCCTATAGTCGCCTGATTTTCCTATAGCAATTACAGTTTAGGAAAAAAAATGAAATTTTTGCCTATATGATGGGTGAAATGGATTAAGGGATGTATGATGGAGTGGCTTATGGAGAGTGCAAGCATAATATAAGAGAAAATGAAGAGAAATTTCTCCTCTGGGTCCCAAAAACCTTTTTTGATCAATAACCTGCAAAATAGAAAAACACATAAGTGCATATGTATTTTTCTTCTTTTTTATTTTCTTTCTTTTCTTCTTTCCTTTTTTGTGTTTGAAGGCGAGTGGGCTACCTCCACAAAGGTTTTCAACTACAGGCTTGCCTTGGTCACCTTAGAGAGGTTTTCACCCATGGATATTTTTTTCTTTTTTTTTTCTTTTTCTTTCTTTTTTCCCCTTTTCTTGCTCCAAGACTGCCTCATGGAGGTTTTCAACCCTGGAGTTAGCCTAGGGTGCCTCAGAGAGGTTTTCACCCATGCCTATTTATTTATTTTTTATCTTTTATTTTTTCTAGGAGGCGCTAGAAAGTATGGAGTTTCCCATGACATACACCTCCCTATTTAAGGAACTTATAAATTCTACCTTAGACAGGGGCTTCTTGTAAACCTTAAGCATGTAACCATTGACAGGTATGGGAATTCCTTCCTCATATATAATTTTGATCTGAACTCCACCATTATCATAACATTTTTCCACTTTCTAGGGTCCCAGCCATATTTTCATCAATTTTCCTTTGAAATCCTTAAACCTTGAGTCATACAACAATGCCTAATCTCCTTCTTTAAAAGTATTTTCTTAATTTACTTGTCATGCCAGACCTTTTTTTGCAGTTGAATTACCTCTGTGTGAAGGATTTATTTCATCTTTAACTCATCCAATCCATTTAATTGCAATAACCTCTCTTTTTGGGCATTTGATATATATAGGTCTAACTCAGCTACCATCCTTAAGGTGTTGAATTCAAATTCTACTGAAAGTGGAGCTTTCTTTCCATAGACCAAGTCATAAGCAGTGAATCATGTTTTTGTTTTACAAGTAGTGATTTAAGCCAAAGTGTCTTCTACTAATCTATCCGCCCAATATTTCCTATTTTTGCTCGCAACCTTGGTGAGGATACTCTCCAAGGCTCTGTTGGTCACCTCCACTTGGCCATTCGCTTGAGGGTAGTAGTTAGTAAAATTATTATGCTTTATCTTGTGCCTCCTGAAAATATTCTCAATGATATGAGATGTGAATTGTGCCCCCTGATCAGCGACTACTTCTTTGGGGTATCCAAATTTGTAAAACAAATTCTCCCTTAGAAATTATACTACATTCTCCTTAGTTTCTATCTTCACATCTTTTTTTAAGCCCACATTGTTAGGTATTCAGTGCAGACTATGATATACTTTTTCTATCCATATGGTGGATCAATAGGTCCAATGAATTCCATTCCCCATTTTTCAGATGGCTCAAGAACCACCTAAGGGTGCAAAGGAATTTCATCCCTTTATGTATGTTTCCCCATCCTTTGGCACTGGTCCCACCTGCTAGTGTATCTTCTGGAATCCTGGTGAAGGGTAGGACAATAGTATCCTACCTACAAAACTTTGAAGCAAGTCCTTTTTGCAGCAAAGTGTCCTCCATAAGGGCTATCATGACATGCAAAGAGGACATCAAAAAATTCTTCCTCCCTCACACATCTTCTAAGAATCTAGTCAAGACTCACTTGAAGAGATTCCCCCCAATCCATGTGAAAGGGGTGCTTTTTCTGATGATCTTGCTTTTCGCCTTGAATGAGAGATTAGGAGGGAACTTTCCAGCAACTAAGTATTTACATATGTCAGCAAACCATAGTGAGAGTGTTGATATAGAAAGGAGATGTTCATGTGGAAGTTGGTCATCCACCATTCCTTCTTCATATATAGATAGAGCTAACCTGGATAAAAAAATATGCACATCATTCTCCTTTCCAGGTTTATCAACAATGGTTAGTTAAACGACTATAACAGTAACAACAATATAATTGTCCTAGAATTAACATCTGGTTTGTTCATTAAATATTTTATGGTTGCATGGTCAGTGTGTACAAAGGTTTGATACCTAGTGACATAATGTCTAAATTTGTTTAAATCATGGACAATGGCTAACATCTCCTTCTCTGTGATAGTATAATTGAGTTCGGCCTTAGACAAGTTCTTACTGATGAAATAGATTGGATAAGGTAATATGTCTTCTATCTTCCCTAATGCTGCCCCCACAGCATTTTCAGATGCATCTGTGGATGTGGAAAGGTAGAGTCTAAATTGGACCTCAGAGAATGGGGGCAGTAGTTAACTTTCCCTTAATGAGCTCAAAAGCTTCTTGAAAAAGACTGGACCAAGTAAACTTAGAATCTTTGGTCAATAAACCAAATAAGGGCGAAGCCATCTTACTTAAATATTTGATGAATCTTCTATAATAGTGAGCTAACCCTAAGAATCTCCTGACATCTCTCTTCTTTTGTGGAGCAGATACCCTTTTGAATATAATAGTGATTTTTCTTGAGTGAGAGATGAATCTGAAGGTGTTGGTGAAGTTATCCTTGGTTGTGCTACCTGAACCCACAAGAAAACTACCTCTTCATGCAATAAATATGGATAAATTCATGATAAAGACAATGGAAAATATGAATTGAATTTGGAAATAAAATCTACTTTAACTTACAAATATATATCTAACACAACATTCTAAACATATCCATGGAACTACAACAACCTAACTTATCCATTCCAAGAAATGATAAAACAAAAAGAAATTTTGGCCTGTGGGGAAGGTCTACCCTCCTAAAGCTCCAATGAAGGAGATGAGAGGGGGAAGCTTGACTCACAGCTTTCTGAATTTATAACCTATTCTACCAACATGTAAGCAAGCTAAATCTACAACAAAATAAAAATGGAAGAAAAATAAAAAAAAGTGAATGAAAATGCAAGCAAACTAGCTAAATATTCATAAGAAAAACTAGCTAAAATGACATGAAAGTAAGGAATGATTACATAAGGGAGACTAAGGCACATGGATTGGGCCCTAACCCACAAGTGTGGTTCTCTGAAACTAGATCAATGAAGCACAATTTGAATACTCATTTTATTGCAAAAGATAGTCTCATTACATCAACATGAAAGTCTCAAAAAATTATTACAAGAGAAAAGAGAGTAATGGATTTCTCCAAAGTTTGAATCTAATGATCACTTTCTTAGCCCTATTTAACCTAAAGGTTAACTACCAACAAATCCCTAAAAAGTAGGTGATGAGTCCACTTGACTGCAACTGAAGTGTAGCTTTGGTGCACTTGATCTTGAGTTTGCTTGGTTGCCTTTGATTTCGAGTTGTTGGAGGGAATCTCGAGGATCCCTTGACTTCCTTTGGGAGTTAATGAGGGTGAAAAATTCCCTCTACAATCTCTCCTTTTTTTTACTCCAAGTATTAATGGAAAACTCTTCACCAAAAATGCAATATCTTCATGATTTTCCTGCATTTAACTCATGTTAGGTACTCGAAGTATGATAAGCCTCAATCACCATCTACACTAGCATCATAAGACCATAATATAATTGAAATGCAAGAAAAAGAGACTTAATAAGGCAAAAAGGCGACCATTAGCCCCTCCAATTGTACCTAATGATGGAGCTCATCACACACATGTCATCCATATGCATCAACATCAAGACAACGTATCTATCAATTCAAAATAAACTTTTACCAAGAATAAAAACCATGCCATAATCAACAATAAACTCCAATTCATCGGTCATAATACATAATGCTACAAATATTACCTACTTACACTCAAGTATATACCAGCTATCTCAACACATGTGTTAGCACAATCATCTTAAAACAAGATCATTCCTTCATGCAATATTACAGACACATACGCTCATATCATGAAATTAATCAAACATTCAAACAACTTGCAAACATACCATGCTAAATAGATCAAATAGATGCCATAATAAAACACTCAAAATAGTCAAGCACCAAGTATATGACATAGGAAAACTCATACCTCAATGTATCTCATGGGAGGCTATCTTGTCTACACAATCAATATAGATTATTACAATATAACTTCACAACACCTAAACTCAACATAAATAAGATTAGGATATCCATAAAAGTAACTAAATAACATGTTCACATCATGGAAAATTTTAGGGGCTAATATTCACGGGTGGGCTAATTTTCCATGATTTTTCGTAAAAAAAGATTCGCCCAAATTTTACAATATAAAACTATTTTAATTTAAAAATCACCAACACTATATAGAAAGTATATATAATATCATTATAAATTTGAATAATTTGACAAATACATCAATAAAATTTTTATAGTTTGCATATTAGGGACTAGCGATATTCGCCAATTTTTTAAAATTCAAGATAATTTTCCATCCTTAAAATTTTCCCTGGTTCACATGATAAAATCATAAAATTTTTTTATTCATCCATAACAAGCACATATGCACGGTCAGCGTAGATTAGTACAATACAATATCACAATTATATTGGCTCATACATGAACGTAATAACCCTAACCATCTACATAAGTCAATCCAAGGCAATATGATACATATAACATCAAGATCTTAATGAAATAACCCTTATCATTAAGTTACTAGCATATAACAACAAGAAGCTATATATTATGCTCATCAAAAACATGTAACCGAATCATCAAGCTAACTACCATACAAAAAAAACAAGTTAACCTATATCATACTCATCAACAACATATAACATAACTAACATAATACAACAGTAGCAATGCATACCTCCACAAGTTGTTGTCATTGATGGTTATCTGACACATGTACATATAACTGCACTAATCAACTAGCATCTACAATGTATGTAACCATAACATCAATAGAATGAAAGGAATACTCATAACCATAATGCATATAAAAAACATAACCTACATACCTACATGGACAACATCCAAACTTGTATGACGACATGATCTTGCCTCGAGATCCAATGTTGCAACTTCACTTTGACGGTTTTGCATCTCTTGCTCTATCTCATCCAACATGTTAGCATCATAATATAAAAATATCATCATGATGACCTAATTTCATACAATGACATTATGTACAACAACCTTCACCAAACCAATGAAAACATGACCATATCCACTCACTTGACATGTATAACCAAACATGAATGACCAATGCATGTCCCACATATAAAATCACATAATAAAACATACACTAACAACACACGATCATGACAAACATATGACCTAGCATAAACAAGAAATGCATATATTACAGGTAAAAACATGTAAGAAAGCGTGCATGAATAATACATAAGCAAGAACCACACACAACTAGTCATATACACATGACAACATGTTGACAAAAACACCATCAACACTTCCATGATGACACCACTACCACCATGGCCAACACAATGCAGACACAATCAGAAGATATACTACAAGAATACTAAACACATATGTAATCAACACAAATGCATGATCAATAGACCACCCATCCAGTCTGAGAGTTAAACCATGCTTTGGTACCACTTTATAATAGCCTCTTCCCACATCTACCCAAGTAAAACATGTGATGAGAGGCTACTAATATGATATTCAACCTCCTAGATGACTTTGAGGAAGTGGAACCGATGAAAACATGCCAAACAGACCTTACACTACATCATTGACATCCCATGATGTAACCCAACCTTCCAGGGCCCTGTTCCTTGAGGGGGAACTGATTTTTAACCCATTTGAGGCTTAGAAGTGGGCAGTAAGGGAAAGGGGGCTGTTATAGTCCCTTATTTGTGGGCTTTCCTTGTGAAGGTAGTGGCTAAGGCCCCAAAATATCAATTTCGTGCCTAAAACTCAGGGATTTGTGCCACATTTTTAGCCCTTGAGCTTAGGTCACTACCCATAGCTTCCTATAACTTCATGAGAGGGTATATAACATTAGAAAAAGACATGGAAGCAATCAAATCATTAGGAACTCATCTGACCCCACCCAGCCATGAAAGGAATTTCATCAAACACATCACAAACATTGCATCTACAGGTATAAACATCATATTTAAACATGGGGGTCTATTACAAGCATGAGAATGGATAATAAGCATTTCTCCCTTAAATCATAAGCTACAATAGAATCTATTTGACCATAGATACATTGTGCATTAATTTACAAAAAAAATCATGGAGAGATCCATACCTCATTAGTGTCACAATAGATGCTTATAAGCAACATAATACCAACATAAATACCATGGAGACATCAACAATAGAATCCATATATAAACCAATGCATATACAGATAAAATATCAAGGCAATGAACCTTTCATTAATGAATTTAAAAAATAACCTGGGATGGGACTTCCACATTCCACCTAACCATAGACTTGGCTGAGCCAAATATCACTTCAAACAGTCACCCCCATGGAATATTCCAAGCATGAATGTAGGACTTCATCAAACACATCAATAAAAACCAATCTAGAGCTCCAAATACCAAACTGTTTTAACCCTTAGCTAGTAATTCAACCTCACGATCGGACATCACTAACCATCACCATATTTTTCTCTATCCAAGTTGTCCAAGGCATTGTTCCAACCAAGGCTCAAGGACTAGTAAATCAACCCCAACTGTTCCCGGGCTCCAAAGTATTTATCCAACGAAGGCTCCATGACTAGTAATTCAACCAACCTAGGGCTCCAGAGCATTTTTCCAACCAAATTTCTAGGACTAGTAACTCGACCCAGCAACTGTCCGGCGGGCTCGAGAGCATTTGTTTAACCAAGCCTCCAGGAGATAATAACTCAACCCGCATCTATAAGAAGATGATAACTAACTAGAAAAAAATCAATGGAAATAAATCCACAATAACCATGGCTATCCAGGAAATGGCAAGGCTAGGAAAATCCATTGTCAATCCCGGCCATCCTCCATGCCAATGAAAGATCATAATCAAGAAAACACATGAAATACAATGCATTCAAAAACTAGTGAGGAAATCATACCTGCAACTCAGTACCTGCACTCAGAACCTGTTAAATATGTTGATCTCGATGTCCTCTTCTGCTTTTCCTTTTCTTTCTTGATCCAAATATCCAAATATACCACACTCTCCAAAAGTGCTCCAATAATACTCTAAGTGTCCAAGAGTATAAGAGAGAGAGAGGTGCTAATGAGAGCTTTAAAACTGCACTGAAAAAATCCCACCAACTGATCTTCAGAAGCCTTTTTATTAATGAGGTCTCTATTTTCCTCTTTTTCCATTATTTTCCTTCATTTTCCTCCTCACATGCAACTTCTGACCTTTCACCTTCCTTTTCTCCTAATTTCCATTAATTTCATAAATAAATGTGTGAAATATGACATTTTTCCTTTCCAAATCCTTTTCCTTTTCCTTTTCCAATTTCCTTAGCAATAATAAACCAAAATGAACACCCGCTAAGATGTTTTTCCAACATTCAGCTTGGAATATGTGTCCCATCCACCATGGTCTTATATATTTTTACATGAATTTTTACCAGGGTTGTTACACCCGCATTTTGAGTTTTTTTCATCATCCAAATCAGGTCGAGGTCATAGTTGCCATTAATGCCACGACTTGAATCAAGTATAGAAATTTGTTGTATTAATTAGTTAAATGGTCTAATTAAAAGTGTCGTGTCAAGTCTTTCTATCTAGTTTGCATGGAAAATTTAATCTATCCATTGTCAAATATTAGGTGGTTGAATTACTCATTCTCGCTTCTATGTCAATTTCCCCTAGTCCTCAATCCAAATTCAAACCCCTTATGTCTATTGTGTATATTTTTTGAATTACATTCATGACTAAGGTATACAAAAATTATATTCCCACCCCTCTGTCTGACTCCAAAGTCTTCGAGCTTGAGAATCTCTATGGTAAATATGAGAATTCCATGCTTGAATTCCATGCTTGTTGAAAATGACCTATCAGATTCTTTCCATTTCCTCACATTCAAGTTCAAAGGTTTTACAGAGGCTATAGCCAGACTAGATGGAAACCACTCATCTGGAAGAAAAGAGCATTTTCAAGGAATACAAAGATGAACGCTGCTAAATTTGTGAATTTTACCAGTATTTAGCACTTACGGGGTAACAAAGTAATGTACTAAATTCCTTATCAACCAAATGCATGGGGGTTCTCTCTAGCTCAAGAAATAATAGCCCATACATGCTAGCGACATTCAACAATTAACGGGGCTATCCGTTGCAGGGATCGCAATGTTGTATGTGTTCCAAATTACTTCCAAATGTGGAAATAAGATAGGTGACAAAAAATAATAGAACAAGTATGCTACTTAGCGTAATTTAAAGGGATCCAATATTGAACCAATTAATGTCCCCTCCATTTAATTCTCCTATTACATAATTGCTGGGAAAATAATGCTCCATTAGACAAAGGGAGAGTGCACTTTGGACACAATTTCAGTGGAAGAAGCTTTCGAGACAGGGGAATAGTTAAATTGGTGTATTTCTTTGATCAATCAACTTTTTTATGCCTCTAGGGATGTGTACAAGAGGGGAAAATACTTCATATATGGATATCTTTTCGACTCTTTGGTGATGATGAAGTGGTTTCCTCTAGAAGGCTGAGAGCTAGCACTTGTCTCAAAAGATCAACTCCTGGCACTTCGGTATGCACCATGGAAAACATCAGGGGACCCAAATAGAAAGGAAATTAATGAGGCCTTTTTCACAAGATGGTATGAAAATATGTTATTTTTCACTGGAGCCATCCCTAGAATCCCAGACTCACTTTTAGATAACTATTCACATGCAATATGGTTTGGTTTTTTCCATGGTAGCACCTGGATTCACCCTAAATTTGTCAATCCAGACATGTTCCGAATGTGTTTTTAGCCTTACATTCTCTTAGAGGAGTCATTCCATATTTTTTTTTTTTTTCTTGGACCAGGGTCATCGGTGAAGTCTAGGAAAAAAATAATACATATTATTTCCAAGGGATGTTGCCTAGAATTCTTACAGGAGAGAGCTCCTCCACCTCTAGGAAGCGAGTAGCATATGAGATGCTCAACCCTATCTTGAAGAGGTTTGAGACAAAAATGATATCAGTTCGCAACATTATTGAGAGTCTCGGGTCATCAATAATTCTCGTTCCCATGTTCTCTGAATTTCTTAATGTTAACCTAATCACTATTTTGTCGTTAAACCTATTGATTTCCTCACTTCCCTCCATTTTCCCCCACTCTTTCACTGAACCCACCATATAGGATACTCGATCGATTTCTACCAGGCCATCATCACTTACCCAAAAATATGTTATAGTTACCTCTACCCAAGTCATTGATCTCATTGATGAGGAACTGCATTCCCTCACCAACACACAAATCATTGAGGAAATCTTGCAATCCACCTACATTGTGTTCCCAATGTCAAAAAACCCATCACCCCCCATGGACTCCCCCTCCGCAACCATTTCATACCTTCCACTGATCAACAACATTCTCGACATCGAGACCAAGATGGACATAGACTTTGTAATTCGGTCCATCACTGACACTAATCAAGATGCACTCATTTTTCACCCTACAACCATGGACTTAGTTAACATACCTATGTTATCTTTGTTACTAGCATCAGGCCCTCAAACAAAAACTCGACAACATATCCACATTGATTTGCAGGGCCCGAAAGCTATGCATGTCTTGCCTCTAACATCCAACCCCACTCCCCTTTATCCACCACAATATGTTCTAGACCATACCAATACCCACACTGCAGAGACCCTGTAGCAGGAAAATTTTCCCCAATGGAAATCCGAGAAAATAGCTGCCAGTGAAAAAATATTGTAAAATTGGTACCCTCTACTTGCTATCATGACACCCGATGAACTCTAGAAGTGGTCATGTTCTTAGTTATTTACATTTATTCAACTGGATTCTCACCAGTGAGAGGCATTTCAAAACACTTTGATAGCCAAACATGAGTACAAGAAACAACAACTTCTCTCTATCGTGGCTGAACAAGTTCAACCTATTCAATAAAATCAGGAGATACAACAACATATTGATGATATCAATGTAAAATTATAGGCTCTTTGGCCTACCATTGCTGAGATAGTACCAAATGCACCATAGGAATTCTCAACCTGCACTCTTTCATATTGTTGCAATCGCATCAGAACTGCACGCACTGACCTTGTCTCGAAAAACAAGGAGCTTAAAAAAAATTATCGCATCTAGTCAAAGAGTGCTTCCAGATCCAAAAACCCAGTATGCCAATGATATTGAGCTCTAAAATCATCCCTTCAACAAGTTACTGGGGAAGGTAAAGAAATATTCATTGAGGTTCATGAGTGGTCAGGTTTCCTTGCAAATAAAAATCAACCGGTTTATACTCTGTGATAATTGGCTCACCAACTATTCGACAAGGTCTTGACCACTCTTGACCTCAATGAGAATTTTTTTGTTTGTTTGCATAAACTGGTATTCTCAGAAAATTGATCGAGTATATTGAGGATGACTTGAGTGCCACCAAGTCTCTATTTCACGACCTTAAGGCACCTGAATAGGTTCACTTCCATAAACTACAATAACTCAGCATAGAAGCATAAAACTGATGGAATTCTCTCCTGACTACAAGACTTGCCCAACCAACAAGTGAACACACTTCACAATTCATTTAGCAAGCTAGCACTCGCACAAATTCATGAAAGATGGTTGTTGTTGAGTATACACAGTTCAATACCAAAGCTATCCAATATGTCCCATATTTGGGTCTTTGGTTCGAAGGAGAACCTCCTGCACATGAAGGAACAAGCCAAGAAGGAGAAGCAGAAGTAGGAGCCCCGCAACAACAAGAAGAAACAACATCATTAGCAAAGGATTGACTCAGGGACGAGTCAATTGATTATGGTCGGACATTGTTGGGTCCTTCGTTTTGGGAGATATATTTTTTTACATGTTTTGACAAATATGAATGATGGGAAGTTGTGGAGGAAGTAGCCAAGGAAAGAGAGGATATCCACCAAACTCTGTCAATCAATGAAGGTTGGCCAATAGAAAATATGGAGACGTGCAGTCACATTCGAGCCAAAAAAGTAGCCAAGGAGGAAATGGCATGGCATCTGGGTAAGAAACTAGCAGTTCAGGAGAGACGAGTGTATAAAGGGTAAATGGAAAGGAAACCAGAAAAGTGGTGATAAAGGCTTTCATAGCAAGATGTTGTGGGAAATTCTATTATAGTTAGTGTTGTTATGTGCTTACCTGATTTCGAGTTAGCCTATATGTTGATTTCATGTTTCTATCTGAAAGTACTTAGATCCAAAATGTAATGATGTTTGAAGTTAATGAAAAGGGTAGTGGGGTTGCTTATGGATCTACATGTGTTGGTTTTATGGGTCTCTTTAATATTTGTATTATGAATAAATTTTTGTATCTTCGGTCTCTTTGGATGTTTTACTAGTTTCTATTTGATATGGTTATATATCATATGCCACGATTTTACACATGTAGTATGTACGATGATGTCATCTGCTGACTGGAAAGGCACAATGGGTAGTACGTACCAATCGAATAATGACACGTGGCATGATCGTATAGGCTAGGTTGGAAATATTTTATTGGTTGGTGTATGTTGTGGCCAATTATAGGCTACCATGTGGCCCTATGGGAAGTTTCCATGTAGTGCATGCCTATTGGCCAAAATTTTGCAAATATGGCAAAATGGGCTCGGCGGGGTTCAACCCCTAAACCTATAATGAGCAAACACAATGACTTACCACTTCATCGTTCAAATGGTTCTTGTTATATAAGAAATGTAATTTATATTTAAAATAGCAATGTCGACAGTTTGGGGGAAGGGGTCGGGTGATTAGCCTTGGATCTAGGTTATATTCCATCACGAAACCCACGACAGGATGACGAAGGAGTCAATCCGGTGGGGCGGGTGGTTAGCCCAACCCATGATCCTATCAAACACCATATGACCAACCACCAAGGAGCAGGAGCTAAGCGTAAAGGTGCAAGAAGTTAGCCCAACCCCCATAAATATTAATGTCCATGAGATTAACAATTTCAGAGTGGAGGGCTAAGATGGCGAGGGCAGATGATTAGCCCCACCCCCCGTCCATATGGAATTCAATGTGACATTAATCTAGTGCTTAAGGGTAATTGGATCTTTTAATTAGGTGGTAATTTTGCGCCTTTTTCACATAGGAATCCTAGTGGTGCGAGGTGAATTCGTTGCTTGGAGGTTGGAGGAAAGGCTGAATTCATAGAATGGATAGCCAAAATTGTATATTTGTAAAACAATTAGCATAGTTATGTTCAAGGAGTCATATCTTACTCATTTCTCAACCTTTTTGAGCTCAATAAGAGCCTAGTTAGGGTTTTTGAGAATTTTGAATCCATTGGCAACATTATTTTTTCAATTTGAGCACTATCAACTAATGTAATTTAAGTTTTGAGCATATAATTGAAGTGGCCCAACGTTAGAAGCTGGAACTAGAGATGTAGCCCAGGAGGGGTGAACTTCTTTATCAAATTGTTGTGTTGTGTTGTTATTTATGGTCATGGCACATCAAGAAGGACATGAGATCATGTTTGAGAATGAGAGAGATTTTAGAAAGGATTTCTATGACATGTCTAAAATGGTGAAATTTTTATATGAAAAGAGCACAACAAGGTTGCATGGAGATATCTCAAATCAACCAAAAGGTAATGTTGGCGATGGGAACAATCCTCCACCTCCACCTCGTACTTAACCTCCATATTCACCTTCATCCTCATCTCCTTCATCTCTTTCACATACTCCTCCAATATCTTCAAATGGACATGTTAAGTGTACTTTTTTAAAGCTTGATGTTAAGTTTGAATTGCCTATGTACAATGGGGAAGTAAATGCTAAAAAGTTGGATAATTTGGTTTTTCAGATTGAAGTCTAGTGCGTGATTCAAAGGCTTAAGGATGATGTGACCAAGATCCAACTTGCTTCTCTTTGTTTGTAAATTTCATCTCTCATCTAGTGGGAGGAAAGAACTCAAGAATACTTGAAGAAAAGTGGTAAAAGTATCTATTCTTGGAATTATTTTGTAGCTGCATTAGGAAGGAAATTTTATCCATTAGTTTACATGCAAAAAGAAATCATGGATTGGAAAATTTTATACAAGCTAAATTTCATACTGTTCATAATTACACACAAGAATTTAGAAGAAGGGCTTTAATCTTGGGTGTATATTTGTCTTCACAAGACACCCTCCTTAAATACATAGGTGTATTACACAGTTATTTAAGATATACAATTCTTGTGTTTAATCCCACCAATCTATATGAAGTATGTGTTCAAGAAACTCATTTAGAAGCAAGAGGGGAGAATTTTCCTCAAGAGACTAGCAAGAAGGCATCCAAATTTGGAGACAAAGGAAAGGGGAAGTTTAAAGGAAAATGAACAAATAATGCTACAATCGAAAAAGAGGGAGATAAAATGACATGCAAACATTGTTCAAAAGAAGGTCATGATGAACACCGTTGTTGAAAACTACATCCAGAAATGAGACCAAAGAAGCTCAATAACAAGGGGAAGAAAAATATTGTTGCAACAAATCAACAAGATTTAGGATCTGATTCAAGTGATGAAACCAAAATCACAGCCATGGGAATGAAAAGTATAGTTTCTACTGAAAGTACTAGTTCTTCTATTAAGCCTATTGAGTCTCAAAATGATAAAGAAAAAATTGATATTTTCCATATTAGGATCATTACAAAAAATACCAAAGTTGATACCTTGTTTGATATTGGATCCCAAGATAACCTTATTTTTTATTATATTTCGAGAAACTACACCTCATCCGAAACCTCACCCTTTGGGTTAGGTATCTGAAAATGCAAAATTGCAAGTGAAGAGAAAATGGAAACTTAAATTCGCCATCATTTCAAACTTTATTGATGAGGTAGAGCTTGATGTCGTACCACCTGACATATGTGAAATTATTTTATGGATTCCATACTTGTATGAACGAAAAGCCAAATTCTATCGTTATGAGAAAAAATATCATATTTTCAAAGATGGAATTGAGTATATTTTTAGAGCACATCACAAGAATATGAACTCATATCTTGTGAGTGCTATTCAAATGAAAATGCTTGTAAATTATAGTAATAATTTGGTATTGTTGATTATGAAACCAAAAGATACTGCTAAATCTAAAGCTTTCCAAGGATGTGATGCAAAACTCAAGAATGATTTGGTTGAAGTTGTTAACACCTGTGATAAGATGTTTCAGTAACCTGAAGGGTTTCCTCCTAAAATATGAAACCAACATGAGACTCAATTGCAGTAAGTTGCACCAATTCCAAACATTGGCATGTACATAATTTCATTCTTGGAGAATACAGAGATCAAGAAGAAAATTTAAGAGTTGCTTGACAAAGGGGTCATTAGACCAAGTACATCTCATTCTATGTCTCCTATTGTCTTAGTTCCAAAGAAGGATGGTACATGGCATGTGTGTGTGGATCTTATAGCTTTGAACTAAATCACGCTAAATAATCACTATCCTCTTCCTCATATTGATGATTTTCTAGACCAATGGAAGGATGTTGTTTATTTCAATAAGTTAGATTTGAGAAACAATTATCATAAGATCAGGATTGTTGAAGGTCATATTTGGAAGACATATTTTAAGACAAAAAAAGGTTTTTATGAATGGTTAGTTATGCCATTTCGGCTTTATAATGCACCTACAACATTCATGAGTGTTATGAATGATATGTTGAGACCATTCCTTGATGATTTTTTCATAGTCTACTTAGATGATATTCTGATTTTCAGTAAGACTTGTGAAGATCATGATAAACATGTGAAACAAGTTTTAGACGTCTTAAAGAAACATAAATTGTATTTGAAGATGTCTAAATGTGAATTTAGGAAAACCTCTTTAGTTTATTTAGGTCATATTGTTGGAGGGGGTGAATTGAAGGTTCATACCTCAAAGGTTGAAGTCATTATGAATTCGCATAATACCAATAATGTAACAGAGGTTAGGATAGTTTTTGGAGTAGCCCAATATTGGAGAAATTTTATTGCTAAATTCTCATCTATTTCAACTCCATTACATACTTTGACCATTGTGAAAGGGGTATTCAAGTGGGGAGGCAAGCAGTAGAAATAATTTGATGCATTGAAAGAGAAAATTAGTACAACACTAGTCCTTGCACTCCCAAATATTAAGCAACCATTTGAGATTCAAGTTGATGCAAGTGATTATGCCATGGGAGCTATTTTGATGCAACATGGTAAGCCTATTTGTTATCATTATGAAAATTTTACCAATGAAATAATTAAATATCCCACTTATGATAAAGACTTGTATGCTTTGGTACAAGGTGTGAAGAAATGAAGGCATTATTTTATGGGTAAGGAAAAAATTATTCATACTGACCATCAACCTTGGCACTATTTACAATAAGAAACTAAGCTACAACAAGCTAGACATTTCAGATGTATGGGATTTCTACAACAGTTCCATTTGTTAATAATTTATAATAAAGGTATATACAACAAAGTTATTGATATGTTATCAAGGCATATTTTAGTGCATATTTCATTCTTAAACCTAATTCAATCATGCATGAGAGATAGGTTGAGCAGTATGATAAAGATGAAGATTTCAAAGATGTTTATGCAACTTTGTGTCAAGGAAATCATGTTGAAGAGTTGGATTATCATGTTCATGATATATTTTTGTATAATATTGGAAAGTTATGTGTCCCAAAACGTGAAAGAGTCAACATCATCAGGGAGGATCATACTTCTCATATTGTTGGCCACTTTAGTGTAGGAAAAACAGTTTCACAATTACATAGGTATTGTTATTGGCCTCGTATGAATGAAAGTGTTTCAACATATGTAAGAGGATGTTCCATGTGTGTTACCAGCAAGCCTTTCAATAGAAAGTTGGGTTTGTACACTCCACTTGCTATTCCTTCTCATCCTTGGGAAAGTATTTCTATGTATTTTGTAGGAGGAATACCTATGTCTAGGGAAGGTCATGATTATATTTATGTTGTTGTGGATAATTTTAGCAAAATGTGTTTTTTTATTCCTTGTAAGAAGCAAGTTACAACTGAAAAGATTGCACATATGTTCTTTTAAAATGTATGCGTTCATTTTTGGTTACCCACTTTTATTATTTATGATCGAGATTCTCGATTTTTTAGGATATTTTGGTGAGTTATCTGGGAACTCATCGACACGAAGTTAAACAAGAGCACAAAATTCACAAATTGATGGCCATACAAAAGTGGTAAACATAAAATAGTACATGTCCTTCATGAATACTACAGCGAACATCCCAAGCTTTGGGAAGAAAATTTACATTACATCAGCATGCGTACAACAGAGCCAAGCATTCTTCAACTTAGAGATATCCATTCGAAGCATGTTTTGGATATTTACCAAGATATCCCTTACATTTTATAATTGGGAAATATTTTGTGATGCATGGACATAGTGGTATAGAAAAATCCAAGCGCTTCATTGAATAGATTAAGTTGGTGCATTAGATGGTACAGGAATATTTGGAGAAGATTCAAGCCAAGTATAAGGCGAGACATGACAAGCATCATGTTGACCACAACTTTGAGGTGGGAGATCAATTATGGTTATATATCAGGAAGGAAATACTTCAAGGTGAAGGTAAATATCTCAATCTAATCAGATATGGTACTTTTAAATTCTTAGAGAAGATTGGTAATAATTATTTTTTATCATATTTTCCACCATACATGCAAATTTATGTTGTTTTAAATGTGGAAAACCTGAGATTATATCAACCTCCTATGATGGAATATCAAGGAGAGAATTTTTATATTCAAACCATAGAATATTTCTATCCTAAATACTTATGAGAACTGCAACAAGGTACCATCCTTGACACGAGGATAAGGACATCATGTAGAGGCAATGTGTAGTACCTTCGTGTGGGGCTTAAGGGAACTAATCCAAGTAAGCCTAGGTGGATTGAGATCATAAGGGTGAGGGAGTTGTACCCCCACATACTTGTTGACTGAAAATAATATTTTTTTGGTCCAAAAGCTTCCAGTGGGGAGGAACGATCCAAGGGATTAGAAAAATGCTAAAAAATGAGAGTGCTCGAAATTGTTCAAAACTAGCGATAGATCGTAGCGCTCGTCGTCTTGAATCAAACGATGCTTAGATCACCTAAAACTGACATTGTATGCTCAATTTACCATGTTCTAAAGTTTTGGAAAAACAACTAAAAAGTTAACTAGTAGGGTTGGATGAGTTGCTAACAGGGTATTCTATACGATGGTGCCATCAACTGACTCGACAGGAAGACTCGACAGGAAGGTTGGGAAGTACGAGCTGATCTGGGAACAACATGTGGCACGACTGTATAGTTTGGGTTGGTGATATTCGATCGTTTGTTGTGTTTTGGTTGTGGCCAATTATAGGTCGCCACATGGCCTAATGGGAAGACGCCACATCACACATGCTTGTTGGCCAAAATTTTGCAAAGAGTTTGAATGGCCTAAGTGGGGTCAACCACTGGACCTCCAACAAGCCAACACAATAACTTATGACTATGCCATCCAAATGGTTTTTGTCATATAATAATGGAATCTATATTTCAAATAGTATTTTCAGTGGTTTTTTGGAAGGGTTCAGGCGGTTAGCCCTAGCCCCAGGTTATATGCCATCATGGAAACAATGGTAGAATGGTGGAGGAGTCAAGCCAGTAGGGGTGGGAAGTTAGCCCAACCCCCGATCCTATAAAACCCCATATGACCAACCAGCAAGGAGTGGGAGCTAAGTCAACGAGGGTAGATGGTTAGTTCGATGTCTGGCCATATTAACATCCATGAGACCAACTGTTCCAGAGTAGAGGGCTAATCTTGTAGGGCCCGACGTTTAGTCCCTGCCCATGGTCCATATGGAATTCAATGTGATCCTGATATGATGCTTAAGCGTTATTGAGGCTTTTAATTAGGCAACAATTTGCACATTTTTCGGTAGAAATCTCACCAGTTCCAAGTGCAATTATCACTCGATGGTTGGAGGAAAGGATGAATTTGTAGAATGGATAGCCAAAATTGAAGATTTACAAAATAACTAGCAGAGTTTTGTTCAAGGAGGGATATCTTGTTCATTTCTCAACCTTTTGAGCTTAAGAAGAGTCTAGATAGGGTTTTAATTTTTTTTTAATCCATTGGAAACACTATTTTTACAATTTGAGCACTGTAAATTGATGTTGTTTTAGATTTAAGAATATAATTGAACCGGTCCAACATTGAAAGTTGGACTCATAGACATATCCCAGGATTGAAGCCTATAATAGAAAGGTTAAAAAATAGTTATTAAGAGAATTTTGATGTCTAAAATGGGCCTCCTAAGAAAAACAATAAAACAATAGTTAAACTAATAAAATAAAAGTTATGATTTTTTAAAGGAAGAGAAAGAAAATACTTCTTTTATTGTATTTATAGCTTAACTCTTTATAGGTTTACCCAAATTTCAATGGCATGTATCCTTTAGATGCATAATTAGAATTCTGCATTGAATGGGCCCCTACAATTGAAATTTGAGTAAACTTGTAAGAAGATAAACCATAAATACAATAAAAGAAGCTATTTTTTTGTTGTCCTTCCAAATATATGTACCCCAAGAGATGACACTATCATATTGAATCTTATTAGTTATTTTAAATTTTATTTTGTTAATACATTTTTCATTTTGAGTCCCATTTTTTAACCTCAAAATTCCCCTAATGACTTAAAGAAATATTAATATCCTTAACAAAACAATTAAGATCATAAATAAAAATTAACAATGAGTTATTGAACATACTAAGGACTAAGAAAAAGTTGAGACATGCATCGCAATGGACTCTGGTATCGTTAGGCTGTCGAACCTAGTCCTGAACCTAGAATCACACTTACCTCTATTCCATATCCTTTAATTGCAACTGAATTCCATATGTCATCAATGTAATTTCATCTTTCATGTCATTTGTTTCAGTCACTAACTTCCCTAATAGATATATTAGTTTTTAATACGATTATATCATGCACCAGTATTCATACTAACACGCATGAGTGTGTCCTATGTAGGTAACCTAATATGCCACTATCACAAATACCTGAGAGTTCAAAAGAAAATAATGTTCATTCACAATTTGTTCTTTTTCTTCTTCCAAATCATATTCCAACTTTGGTGGAGTCTAGTATAGCATAAGCCTCGAGCCTCTAGGAGAATTGCATCCATTATTATTGTGCCTATATTGAGGCTTGTGGAAAGTCATATTTATGATGAGAAAAAAGTAATGGAATAGAGGGGGAGTCGAGAGATCTAGAAAATAAAAGTTTGAAGCATGGGAGAACACCATGTACTAGGAGGAGCGAGACTAAAATCCAGGGAGATAGCGAGAAAATCACTATGAGGATAGACTGGCCACTTGAAAATAGAAACGAAAGGACATAAATCGAGAAATAATATTTTTGGAAAAGGAGACAATGCAACTAATAAGAGAAAAGCATAGAGATTTGAACTCATTTGGAGGGAGAGAACCATCATGAAGCATTCATGAAACTAGTCTAGAATCTTCCCAAAACAAGTAAGTGTTGTGAAGTGGGCATATTAATGAGTAAGGGGATATTAAATAGGATAAATAACCGTCATGAAATTAATGGAGTAGGCTCCTACCATATATCATGTAGCCATATATTTATGAAATGTGGCAAGTACACCTCTCGCATTCATTACTTAAATAAGTATAGTTGCAAGGCAGCTAGTCTGCACCTTGAGATGGAGTTGGAGCAGCCAAAATAACATTTGTAGTTATGATTCCGAACTACGATGTGAAGCAAAATCAAAACAAGCAATCCTTAATGAGCAAGGTTTCTCAAAAAATCAACAGCAGTTGTAATGACGCCCCTATTTATTGTTGCTTGAACAACGTGATCATGTCATGGGTTGGACTCGGTGAGAGACAATGCAGCAGTCATGCACACCACATGCCTTTTGCATGCCATATGTCATGGATGAATATACTCTAGCTACCAAACGTGCAATGCCATGTTCAAGTTTGTCAAAATGAAATTTATCTGAGCTATTACATTGGTTCAGTGCATGAATTAGTCATATAAGTAAGAAGGTAAAAATGAAACAAGGAGAGTCATTATGGAAACACTGAAATATAATTAAGCTTATGGTAAGCTGGAACATGTTCAAGTTTGTCAAATGAAAATTTTGCAGTACAATACCTTAGTTTCTAAATAAAAATGTTTCTAAATATTCAAAATAAATTTAGGAAGAGACTCACCTTGATTGACTAAAATAACCTCAAAGTTACTTAAGATTCCATAAGTCTTCTTGTCCATAGATGTTACACCATATCCAATCAATATAAGTAAGAAGGTCAAAATGAAACAAGGAGAGTCATTACGGACAGACTGAAATATAATTATTCCAATTAATATAAGTAATAAGGTAAAAATGAAACAAGGAGAGTCATTATGGAAAGAATGGAATATAGTTAATCTTATGGTAAGGTGGAACATGTTTAGGTTTGTCAAAATGAAAATTTTGTAGTACAATACCTTACTTTCTAAATACAAATGTTTTTAAATATTCAAAATAATTTGAGAAAGAGACTAACCTTGATTGAATGCAATAACCTCAAAGTTACTTAAGATCCCATAATTCTTCTTGTCCATAGATGTTACATCACATCCAATCAATAGTAGCACCTGAAGACATGAATTCAAAGAAACATCATTACACTTATTTTTCATGCACAAAAGACGTTAGATTTATAGGCCTCAGAAATTTCAAACTATCTAGACTACGGTAATATTCCCAAATGGGGAAGTAGCAATATTTGAACACAATAATGGAAATAGCAGTGAATAAATCAATACAACATTACCTGAGACAAATTTACAACCATATTATTAAACATATCAGCAAATAATAGGAACAAGATCTTGAGGATCAAGTCACTTAAGCAATAGAAAACAAGCTGTTAGAAATTATGCACAACAGAAACAATAAGAATTTACCCAGAGAAATAAAAATAAAAGGTCAGCAACAAATCATTAACATAAACACAAATTTTTAACTGGGAAAAACCCCAAATTCCAGGGAAAACCCATCCAAATGAAATTTCATTGGCCTTGGCCAAAACCCTGGCCAATCTAGCCAAGTGAGACTTCACCGCTCACCTCCAGGCCTACATTACAATGAATTCTTCCCAGCCTTTTATAGGCTCCATTACATGAAATACCGTGGGCTGAAAACTATGGGTGCACAATACCATGTGCCCCAAAACCACTACTATTTACCCTAGTCAAATATTGACTCTATCCCGAGTGAAATTTACCTAACACAAGCCTCCAATAGGAAAATATGCTAATACATGAGAGACATTGCCATACAATTTGTCATGAGACATGGTAGCATAGTTTTATGGAATAATATTCTACAGAAATAATATAACAATGTATATATTTTATTATATCACTCAAAGGGTGTTGGGGCTAGAGATTTATGCTCCCAAACACATTTCCAAGACAACCTAGGAAGGGTTTCTGGAAATACCCAAAAGTACAAAATGTCGGAATGCAGCCCTATGGATGAATAATAGATGCAACTGAATAACTAGATAGAGATGGTTGAAAATGATATCTAAATGAATATATCTCCTCCAATATATCCTTCAAGTGAGAGGTTGATCCCAAAAATGAAGATCTCACCCTCCAAAACAAGCACTAAAACCTCCACAGCAAGTGCTCACTAGAATAACGCAGTCAAAGAGGGAATCTGTGTTGTAGATGATGGGAATAGGTTTTCCTAGTGCCAAGATGTGAAATAAAGCTCAATAACCTCCTTTTATGATCTCCCAATGAGAAGGATGCTTCCTCCCTTTAAAAACTAGCTCAGAAAGTGGGTTTCTCAACACTACACTGCAACACCCTCCAACACAACACAAATCTGAACAAACACTACGTTGTAGCTAGAGACTGAAGCTTGGTCAGAATGTAGGAGTGTGGAAATGATAGTAAAATAATCTTCCTAGAGGCTACCTCAAGGTAAAAGGTGGGATTCTAGCTTGGGAACACCTGGTGCTAAACAACACAACAATCTCAGCTAAGCAGCTAGAGAGTGCAACAAGTCATACATACCACAAAATAAATAATCAATAACATAACCATCTATGGCTGCCTTTCCCTCCTTATAAACAATGTGAGCCTTCTCACCTTGGGTCCCACTCATTAGGGTTATTACTATCATGGAGACTTTCTCCCATTCACATTGTGTTGTCTCTCATTAATGATCCACTCCCTCCATACCAGCGCTGTTGATTTGGTAAAACTTGACCTTGTCCACATGCATTAGCCTCTATTCAGACATGAGGGTTATTTATCCAGCTATGAAGATGATCCCTTTTCACATTAAGAGGTATTTTATTCCTACTAAAGAGATTTATGGGTCTCCCTACCCATTTATTCATCTATCTAAATGACAAGAGCAAAAATTAATATTCCAAGTTGCTGCATGCTAATTTAGGAATATTACAGTGCTCCCCTCCCAAATTTTGCTTGTCCTCAAGAAATTGCAAGGATATAACTGAAGAGCCTCCTCTCATCCTCCTGTAGTATCCTCATTTGATAATCTCCTCCAAGGAACAAGATGTTGTCTCATCAATAAATCTCCAAGTTGCTCCTCCCAAGTATGCAAGTTAGCTTTTGGTGACAATCCCAAATGGCTATCATCATGAAAAAGTGGAATACCCATGAAGGCAACAATATGTTGTCTAGAGGCCTTCTTGAAGCATGGAATCTAAAATATAGTGGGAACCATCATTCCCATGTGAAGCTCCCATCCCCAAGCTATCATCCATACAAAATGATTCACCCTCCAAAATGGTAACTCATATAAATACTCCTCCACATTAGGCTCTTGAAAAGAAGGTGGGTTACAGTGTTGAACTTGATAGACCAAATTTTCTATCCCATGTTGTCTCCCTCTCCACTTAGGATAAGTGTAGAGTAGCTACTAATTTTGGGCTTCAATAATGTTGCCTTTTAGAGGCAAGAAGGAAATTGGATCTTCAGAGATCCTCTCTCTAGAGTCATGAATCATGTTGGCCCAAACCACCCCATATATGATGAATAGGACATCATCACCATATGGCATCCAAATGAGAAAGATACTGAAGGTTTCATGTAGTGCTAGAAGGTACCAACAGTTTCCCAAGTGGTCACAACACAGTTTTACTAACTATAGTTTTAGAACATGATGTGGCAAGTTGTCTCCCAACAAATTGCTAGTTGTGCATGTCATCTCATCTACTAGTAAATAGAAAATTACATTATGTATCAACTGAGCATAGGAAGAATGGTAAAATACTTGCCCAAATCCATGTAAGAGATGGTTATCCCCATCACTGATGTTGGTCCAAAAATTACCATGAAGCCCAAATAGAGGTTTTCCCTCTTGTGGAGCAATGCACTGTATAGAAATGGCAGGAGAATGTAAATATTGTGTTAGATAATTAATAAGTGAAAAAACACAACTCTTACCATGTACTGAGAGTAAGCTGATAATAAGATCCATGAATGATCCCTCCATAGTGGTATGACATATTTCCATGAAGAGGAATGAACCATGTGCTGCATGAAAAACTTTCTTATTATGCTTGGAGATCCAAGTCAAGAATACCATATCATGGTAATAGATATCTCCATCCACTACTCCATCACTCTCATCTCCTACTTTTCCATCAAGTGCATCATATGTGAAGTCATCCTGGTAACACTCCATCAACAAATCCAAACCCCCAAATGACAACATTGTTGGCCTTTGTAATAAGGCTCCTATAATCTCATAGCTCCATCCTTTGACATGCCAAATGCCAAAGTCATCTACCATAATCCTGCTATATATGGGAGATTTCTTCCAAGGTGGAAGTACCTGTTGATCCTCCAAAGCTAAGAAGTAGCCCCTTTGCACCATGATTGTGCCACCACCATCTACTCCTGCAACATCATGCAAAGTATGGGACAAGATCATCCCACACTCTCCCAAGGGTATCCAAAGCAACAAAAAGTCTTGTTGCCTCCTCACACCATCACCATATAGACTATGGAGCAACAACATGATGGTTGATATGAAGGATATCACATCATCCCAATACACCAAAACTCCCTGCTACCATATGATGCAAGTGCCATGCCAAGTTCCAACCTTCAACAGACCTTGTGGAGTAGGATATGTCACATGCTGACCAAACTCTTTCAAGAGTAGCCAGTGTAGCCTTGCCTCCTGCTGCCTTATGTCATAGATCTGCAAGTGGCTCTCCAGCCTCTTGCTTATCAACATCACCCATCCAACCGATGGTGAGTGTCTACTATCATGCTCCCAATGGGTATTTCTCCAATGTAGAATACCATCCTCCCAAATCAGATTTATGTCTTTGCATTTCATGGGATATTGAAATGAAATCTCCTAGAGATATCCAAATGAAGACCACTCATCAGTGACCAAGTTGACCCCATAAGGATCCAAATATGATGTAGGCAAAAACTTCTCATTAAGATGTGAAGTGCTCATCAAGAAGTATCCCTCATGATAATGAAATTTGTTATCCATCATAAGATATCCTCCATCAATCATCTACCTATCCACTACTAAGCAAGTGTATTTGTCATCAGAATGTCCCAATATTAGTTTGGCCCCCAACTCATCACTACTACTTAATGACATTGCTGATATCTCCATGATGGTGCATATGCTGTCTCATGCTAGTGATCAATCATGAACATATATTTATGCATTGGATTGCTTAGGACAATACTCATCATATCCTCCAAAAATCTACACTCCAACCCCAAGAGTTGTGTGCAACTCAAAAATGACATACTAGGATGAATGTACATCTCCTCCTAGAACAAATCAAGGTTCCTCAATGCAGTGATAGTCTGCTGCTCCAAATCAGCAATGTGTTTTGACCCTAGGTCATGCATTTTCCCTGATAGCATGTTTCCACAATCCTCCATATGATGTGTTGTAATAATAGGAAATGGAAATATATGCATACCTTGGTAAAGCTTGGGAACAACTTGTACTGATACAAGGGTTCCTTCCTCTAGTGTGATGACTTCCCCAACTACTGATGATGATGGTTACTATTTTATGGCGGCACCAGCATTGTTATAAGTCTCCTCCTCCTCATACATCTACAGAATAGTGCATGGGACTCTAAATGTCAAGAGATCAATACCACTTTGCAGAGGTGCAAGTGTCCTTTCTCTTGATGCAAGTGCTCCTACAGTAAGTGGTGGTGGAAGTTTCTCCTCTGATTTCTTCTTGTCAAACCTCTTGATCAACCTTTGAGTAAAATATGCATATGCAGTCACTCTTGCATGACTCAAATGGCTGAACCACCAAATGTTTGCTTCACCCTCAAGGTGCAGCGCTGCAACCTCAACAACTTATCTCTTTGCTACTGGATGTAGTAGGAAAAATGCATCCAACTTCATTCCCCAAGCTCTTTTCGTGCATGTGGATGACCCATCAAATGTAGACAATAGAAATCTATTGCTGCAAGGTATTCTTTCTTCTTTGAGCTGAATGAACTGTGGGAGAGTTAGATTCTCCTTGAAAGCTCTAGGTTGAGACTTATATTCTGCAATATATTCACTTAGAATCTCATGATCTAAGTGCCCTCCATATCCATGCCTTTTATCTTCTTCTTCAAAAGAAAATGGAATAGTGTATTGTTTTGGAGCTCTATGCAATACCAGTTTTCTCTTATGCTGATAGGAAGTGCATGGTCCTTCCTCATCTTGAAACCCTAATGAGGTCTCATTTTTTCTCTCCATTCTACTTTGCTTTACCTCCTTGGTGACGTCCCTTGTAGATCTGAAAATATATGAGATAACACCCATTCCCTCCATCATTCTGATCTCTTTCCTCTTCTCTTCCTCTTCTTATAGAATATTGGCTGATATCCATAGGCTATGAAAAGATTATGCTCTGATACCACCGTAGTCCCAACCACTACACCAAAAGACCAACCTGTTAGTGAGGGCAGCATCCCAGGGTGTTAAGGCTAGGGATCGACCCACCGGAGCATCTAAGGGTAGGGAACCTTGCGCAGTACCCCTCATTACGTAGACCCCTGACACGTGGCTGTAGGATCTACTCACAAATAGGACATTAAAATCTAAGGCCCAACCACTACACCAAAAGACCGACCTGTTAGTGAGGGTGGCATCCTACGGTGTTTAGGGTGGGGGTCGACCCACCAGAACATCTGAGGGCGGGGAACCTTGCATAGTATCCCTCATTACGCATACCCTGGACACGTGGCTACAAGCCCTACCCACACATGGGGCATTACAACCCACCATGCTCCGTGAGTCTCGACCTCGAGACCTCAGCTCTGATACCACTATAATATTCCCAAAAAGGGAAGCATCAATATTTGAACACAATAATGGAAATAGCAGTGAATAAATCAATGCACCATCACATGAGACAAATGTACATCCATATTATTAAACATATCGGCAAATAATAGGCACAATATCTTGAGGATCAAGTCACTCAAGCAATAGAAAACAAGCCTCCAATAGGAAAATACGCTAATACATGAGACATACTGCCATACAAGTGCCATGAGCCATGAAAATGCATTTTTAGGGCATAAAATGCTACAAAAATGATATAAAAATGTATATATGTTTTTATATAGATCAAATGGTGTTGGGGCTATATATTTATGCTCCCAATCACATTTCCAAGATAACCCATGAAGGGTTTTCAGACATACCCAAAAGTACAAAATGCCGGAATGTAGCCCTAGGGCTGAATAGTAGATGCAACTAAATAACTAGATGGAGATGGATGAAAATGATATCTAAGTGAATATATCTCCTTCAATATCTCCTTCAAGTGAGAGGCTGATCCCAACACTGAAGATCTCACCCTCCAAAACAAGCACTGAAACCTCCACTACAAGTGCTCACTAGAATAACGCAGTCAAAGAAGGAATTTGCATTGTAGATGATGGGAATTGGTTGGCTTGGTGCCAAGATGTGAAATAAAGCTCAATAACCTCCTTTGTTGATATCCCAATGAGAAGGTGCTTCCTCCCCTAAAAAACTAGCTCAGAAAGTGGGTTTCTCAACACTCCACTGCAACACCTTGCAAGACAACACAAATCTGAATAGACACTGCGTTGTAGCTAGAGACTGAAGCTTGGCCAGAATGCCAGAGTGTTGAAATGATAATACAATCACTACAAGAAAAAAGCACATTGGTGAGGGTCATGCTTGTGACGGACCTTTAAGGTCCGTCACCAATTTCACATATGGTAACAGCCTTTAAAAAACCGTCACTGTAAGTGTATATAGTGATGGTCCTTTATGGTCCGTCACCAAAGAAATTTTCAATGACACTTTTGGTGAGGGTTGTTAAAGGCCCGTCACTAATTCTCTCTTTGGTGACACTTCTAGTGACGAACTTTTAATGACCCTCACCAATACTCTTTTTGTTACTTTTGGTGACGGTCAAAAAATGTCCGTCATCATTGATCATTAAAAAACCGTCACTGTAAGTGTATATAGTGATGGTCCTTTATGGTCCGTCACCAAAGACATTTTGAATGACACTTTTGGTGAGGGTCGTTAAAGGCCCATCACTAATTCTCTCTTTGGTGACACTTCTAGTGATGAAGTTTTAATGACCCTCACCAATGCTCGTTTTGTTACTTTTGGTGACGGTCAAAAAATGGTCGTCATCATTGATCATTCCAATGAGTTTTTGATGATGCTATGTACCTGTTAATATATTTTTTTGTCAAAATTTAACGATTTAATACCATTATTGTGGAGTATCCTTTATAATATGTCCAAAGCCATAGTGGTTAGGGTCAGTGAATTTTTTAGAAGTAATTAGTTTGTATCATTTCCCTCAAGTAATAACTAGTCAAATAGAGATTTCCTATGAGTCAACAGATGATTCATATATATTAAGTTTATTATCTAGAAAATTCCCTTTAGATAAAGTTCCACTATTGTGTGTAGGAAATATATTATTTAATACATAATCAAGCTTTGAAAATTCTATTAATGAGAAAGACCTAACGATCCTCACCAATCTGGGCACGCCTTAAATTAATGCTTTGGCACACATTAACATTTCTTAGCACCCCACATGTATTGGAACATCTTTGTACCTAGAACATCTTGTGATGACACTTACGCCCAAGCACATGGTGACATGCGCTAGCACAACATCGTACTCTGCTAACATGTGTTGGCATGCTACATATAGTCCCTAGCATGCCCTGGAACACCTTGGTTGAATGCATTGACATACATTAGCACTTGGCACACAATGCCACTTGGCATGTATTGGGACCTATTATTAGTGTGCCTAGCATTCCCCTTTTCAAAAATATAAAGTCCTGACTTATTAACCCTCTTATTGGTTCTTCCTTTTGTTTCCTTGACACATATTGACATACCCTGGTCCCCTGCCCCACATCCTTAGCACCCGACATGTATTGGCATATATTGGCACTATTAATTGGCACATGATATAATTAGCACACCCTGGAACTCCCAAGCACACTTTGGGAATTCTTGACATGCCTTGATATTCCCAAGCATGCCTTACCAATGCTTAGCATACCTTGTCAGTCCCTCCTTGGCATGACAACTAACACTCATTAACACTAGTCTTTGGCGCACGTTCGTCATATTCATTAATTTTCATGAATTTTACTTAGTGCTCCCTTAATGTTTTTTCCTAGTAATCCTTAACACTCATGAACATGCATTATCACTCTCTAGCACACTTTAGCACTCTTCAACATTCCCTTCCACTTCATAACATGCATAACACTAGTTCCTGACACATATTGGCGCTTGGCACGTGTTGGTGCTTTGAAAGTCTTAGCATGTGTGGAATACGTTGAGATGCCTTGGTATGATTTGGCATGGTTTAATATTAAATTTATTTGTGATTATCAGTTGTTGGAAAGTAGATGAGAAGCAACAAAGGAATACTTGGCACTTAGAATGCACTAAGACTTTGCACTTGGTACCTATTGTTGCCTAGTGTTGGTGTGCCTAGCATGCCCCTCTTGGAAAAGGTAAATTGATGACTTATTAACCCTCTTATGTGTTCATTTCCTTGTAGTTTAACTTTTTTCTCCGTTTTGTTGTCTTGAAATTCCCTGACATGCATTGACACACCCTTGCACATCCTGGCATGCCTTATCACTTAGCACATATTAGCATGTTTGACATGTATTCCCACTATCTGGCACATCAAGGGGGTGAAGAGAGATGTAGTCCTAAAGTAGGTCGAGTACAAGGGCGAGTAAGGGTTGCTAAAGGGAGGTCATGATCATCCTCCAAGAGCAAGATCATCATGTGAGTGTTCAGAAGAATGTTACATACCTTAAGGGTCGGTTTGCGGTAGGAAGTAGGATGGCATATTGTTGGTTCTCTTTTGGCAGATCGAGCTTAAGAGAGGTTTCTCATGAGAATCTGGGCATGTGATTTCAATGGTGTCTTTGTGTGAAGGCTGCATCAAATTTTGAAATGTTGAAATTTGCAACAAGAAACAGTGAGATTGGAAACCAGAAAGGACAAAAAAAAATGCACCCACACCGGTGAGGAATTTTGATGCACCAGGAGTGAGGAATGTGGGGCGTCTAATTTATTTTTCCCTTAAATAAATTGGACAATAAATTGTAATTTCATCTCATAACAACTTGTGTTAGTTAATTAAGTCATGATGACCGAGTTAGCTCAAAAAATTCAAGTACTTGAGGGTCTAAGATGAGGCATCTAGAGGGATTCTAATATTTTTTGGGTCTAGTTGAAATTGATGCATTAGTGGGGTGCAAGTGTAATTAACTCAATTAAATGCGTTAAAATCAGTTTAACTGGTTCTAACTAAGTTATGAGCTAGCGAGAGATCCAGTGAATTAAATTAGATTTAATTCACAATGAGTGATCAATCATATAACTGATAATTCGCTATTAATAGTTGTATGCATGTCAGTTTCGAGGAATACCCAGTTGAGACAGAGGTTAAAGGGAACATAAATATCAGTTGTATTCAGAGAAAATTTCCCATGTGAAATTATAAAGTCATTGGGATTCCATAATGGATTGTGCAATCAAGGAAGATTGATTTTCCTAATTAATAAGCAGTTAATTCCCTAGCTAGGATTGTATGAGCAAGGCAGGCTAAAGTAAGGATCAGAATTGGCTAAGTACTAGACCGAGTTTTCCTAGATCAACGGGAGACAATTGACAGAGTGTCGGAGAATCTCATGAGAGATTAAGCATTAATGTTTTGTTTCATGATTCCTTGACTTAATACACAATAGAGATAGAGGGCCTTTGAGCAGTTTCTTTCCCCAAATACATCATGTTGTTGTGTGATTGATAATTTATTTCTCTTAATTATATGTGATTGTGTGATCGTGTTTTGTTTCCGCAAATTGTAGGAAGGATTCAATATCTTGTTTTAGTATATTACAAGATTAGATTGAATCTTGTTGGTTAGATTTTCTACATGGTATTAGAGCAGAAATTTTTTGGGCGGCGAGTTTGCATAGAATATTTGAATATTTTGGTGTAAAATTTTCAAAAACAAATAGGCTATTTGAATTCCTTGCGAAAATCTACCGAAATAGAAAAAAAAATCGATCGAATCGGAGCTCAGATGAGGGAGATATCATCGATTTAAAATCAACTCTTTTTTAGAAATTTTTTGTAACGTCGGGACAATTACACTATGCGCGAGTCAAGAACGTATATGTAATTGAGGTACCAGATGCATGCAAAGCTTTGAGGAGAAAGGCAGAAGTTAGAGACTTGGTGGTTTAAAGGGAGCATAAATACCTCTTAACATGAATCTTCATGAGAAGCGATCTCAGAAGGTTGTGGAGTAGTTGCCACAATTGGAGAAGCAGAGAGGAGACTGAGTGGAAGCATCCACTCAAGCAGAGACCTCCATGAGGGGGAAATTTCGAGCTAGATGGGAAGAGGGAGCAGCCATACCTGGAGGTGTAAGCTGGTGGGGTGATGTGTAGACATAATCCCAAGATAAGAAATTTGGGCAAGGTCCATTGAGATGGCGTGTGATCTCATGGATCGAACCTGGATACGAGGAGCCACAGTACAATAGTAGTAGGAAGGATCACTTAAATTGATGTAGTCAGATGTCATCAAGATAGAAATCAGAGTCAGATGTCAAATACTGGATCACAAATTAGAGTTAGCAATAGTTCAAAGGGCACGGATGCAGATGTCAGCAGCAGCGCAGAGAATCTAGTATTAGACATATGCAGTAGCTAGCAGCAGTCAGAAGATTCTGATGACAGATGCATTATACTGAGTAAGTTGTTCGAAGGCTATTCAGTTTTAGGACTTGCAGGTGCAAACAACACTAGAGAAGTGTAGCATGCAGAACATTCCAAAAGTACCGAATGGAGATAGATTGAATTCCTTTCTTGTTGAGAGGGAGTATTGAAATTTGCAACAAGAAATAGTGAAATTGGAAACTAGAAACGACAAAAAAAAATGCACCCACACTAGTGAGGAATTTTGATGTACCAGGAGTGAGGAATGTGAGGCGTCTAATTTATTTTTCCCTTAAATAAATTGGACAATAAATTGTAATTTCGTCTCATAACAACTTGTGTCAGTTAACTAAGTCATGATGATTGAGTTAGCTCAAGAAATTCAATTTAAGGTGATCGAGGTGGATATTGGTAGCCACCAGCCTATTCCACTTGGGCCCTCGCCATTGTCTCTTTCAATTTTTCAATTTCCTTAATTATAGCACAGTTTACTATTTTTGTCAGTTTTTCAGGTCCTGAACTTCCGGAGCCATTTTGAGGCCCAAAACGACGTTTTTTGGGCAAGAAAGATTTAGCTATTTCATATAAATCACATTAGCAGTTGTAGTCCTCGAAGAGATCTTTCTAACAAGGTATCATGTGCATCAAACGAAGATCATATGACCAAGTTACGACCCCGGAAAGTTGGCTGCCCAACTAACCCCAACGGGGCCCATAAACTCTTGGTGTTACATCTCCTCAGGTTAGGGTTTTGATTGTTTAGGATTTTATCTTATTTTTAAATAATAAAAAAGACCCTTCATCCTTATTGTAACACAGTTTAGAGGAACATAACTATCAGTTGTATTTATAGAAAATTTCCCATGTGCAATTATAAAGTCATTGGGATGCCATGATGGATTGTGCAATCAAGGAACGTTGATTTTCCTAATTAATATGGAGATAATTCCATAGGAATTGCGTGAGCAAGGCAGGCTGATAATTGGCTAAGTATTAGACCGATTTTTCCTAGATCAGCAGGAGACAATTGGCAGAGTGTTTGAGAATCTCAAGAGAGATTAAGCATTGTATTGTTTCATGATTCCTTGACTTAATAAAAAATAGAGATAGAGGGTTTTGAGCAGTTGCTTCCCCAGATACATCTTGTGTTGTGAGATTGATAACTTGTTTCTCTTACTTATATGTGATTGTGTGATCGTGTGTTGTTTCCACAAATTGTAGGAAGGATTCAATATCTTGTTTTAGTACATTACAAGATTAGATTGAATCCCGTTGGTTAGATTTTCTACATGAAATAGAAGAGAGGGTTGATACCATCTTGCCTTGTGGTGGTTAGTAGGTTGTAAGGTCTGTGATAAATACCAACATAAATGGAGGAGGGCTTTCACTGTAATTTAGAGCCATAACAGAAGTCGACACATGTGTAATATTGACTGATTTAACCCTAGTTTGAGGGTCGACATTGAGATCTGAAGTTTATGTCAAGATTCAGTAAAAGAAATGCCCATAATCTATGGATCCATATGAGCTAGGTCGAGTCTCTTATGGAGGCAAGAGTCGTGTTTTTTCTATGTGTGGATAGGGTTTGTTCTACAACAATTAGAAGTACATAAGTATAATGCCCTAGTTAGGATAGTTTCCTAGCATGTTTAGTTCATAAGGTATGCCCTTAAGACTGTGACAAATTTGCGTAGAAGAAGACAGGTTGTGACCCTTAGAGCGAGGTTTATTTCTGCAATAAAGACCACAGATTTGGAAGATGGTTTGCAGATTCAATATGTGTGGAGACAATAGATCCAAAGGAGGGTGGAACCTGAGCAGAAGATTGAGCATGCAGAAGAAATGTGCCATATGGAGAATGGATTGACATGTAGAGGAGTTGATTTTGGTGGACTTTCCATAGAGTTTTAGACAAATATCTGAAGAAACCTATAAAAAATTAGTAAATGGACTGTTAGTGGCTGATTTGTGACCCCAGTTCAGTCATCTAGAGATTGTTAGAAGTATGATAAGAGGAGTAATTCATATCTGTTCGTAGATTGGACAACAAAGATCAAATTTTCGATACACAAGAACAGTGATCTTGAGAGGACTCAAACCCTTGTTAGGTGGCAGATTTGAAGAGCCCTAGATGAAGACAATATTGTGGGGCCCTAGATCAATAAAAATAATTGATTGTGGTTGGGCAGATTGATGGTAGTCCAAGTACAGTTGGAGGGTTGTTAGGTTACTGTCAAAGAAGAGCCCTGACTCTTGTTCTGGTGAAGGACAACAAAATTGGTAGAAGCGTAGGTGTATAGGGCCTAAGGATGTGCAGACTTTCAAGGACTAAAGTAATAGTCAAGTGGGCGAACCAACTAGCCCTAGTTCACTATATTGTAGAGGATTGATTCAGAGAGAAGAAGGGCAGCCTCCATAGCCCTGGACTTCTCATCTTGGAGCTGTAATATTGCAAAAGTGGGCATACGAAAGAGTTGTTCACAAATGGAATTGTGAACAACTTGTTACCACTCAAACTAGTAGTGGACCTAAAAGGTGTTCCTAAGAGGGCAATTGCTAGGACAAGGGAAACGATGGAGGCTTAGCCCATTGTCACCATAACTAAGGCTCCGTGCTCTTCACGGAATTTCACCGATGGGTGGAGTCTCGGTAGTTTAGGAAGTCACTTGTAGAGTATTGGTCAATGAATAGGTGGGAAGTGACCCTCGAAACCCTTTCTCTAAGATAAAATAAAGAGTGGGACTTTCTTTCCTTCTAAGCAAGTGAATTTATCTTCTAGGGAGAGAAGAGGGGGATTGAAGGGTTGAGGGAGAAGAAAAAGACTTATGAAGGAAGTTCTCAATCCCTAAAATCCTTTGGGAACTTGGATTCCCAAATGGTCCTTGATGAAAGGCCTTTGACACCAAATGGGACCACATGGGGCCAAGTGGACCCAGCCCAGGTTTGGGGATGGAATTTAGCAACCAATGATGTTCCTATATTGGACAAGGTGAGGGGAAAGGATCAGACAAGATTTTTTACTTCGATAGGTCAAATTGATCCTTCTAGGTTCTATCCTTGGGACCACCTAGGCAAAACTTGATCCTAGAGCTAGGGCTTGAGGTATCTGAATATTCCACTGTCGGAATTGGCCCAAGTTTTGAGGAGAGTGAGGGTACCCAACAACGCAGCTGCCTCTAGGAGATAGAAGTTTTCCTCTAGCTAGATTCCTAGGAAATTGTTTCCCTAGGTGACCTAATGGGGCTAGACCTAGGGAATGTGAAAATTTTCTTTAACTCTAAATCTCAAAATTCATCAAATTATATCCTGTATTCAAACCTGATCCTCTATGTTAGCCATTCTGAAGATAAGGCTGAGAACTTACTATAGAACCATCACCTACATGTAGTGATCTTATTCTGTGAGCAGACAACCTACTTTCGAGAAGACACAGAAAGATAAACACTCTCTGCCAAGATTTTCCATACAGCCCAGGTTGAGCAACCACATATACATCACCAGTTTTTTCTCTTCATATTTGTGACTTAGAATAGCTTTGTCTGACCACCTCCGGGTTGCTCCCAGAGTCACCCAAGCAAGCCCTCTCAGCATCATCCTCTTTCTGTAGTACCTAATTAGTAATTTAATTAACCATAACAATTTCTTGATCATGCAGGTATTTCAAATATATTGCCAATAAGCATAAAGCTTTCATGTTAAATAATCACGTCAAAAGACTTTAGACTATGATGCAAAAAATACAAAGAAACCTCACCAACACTCAAAGGACAAACAAATTCAAACCTTTACAAAGTATAAATAGATATCTGATAAAATTCATTCCACCACAAAAAATTGCTTAACTAAAGAAAATTCTAATTACTGTGCTTTCAAGACAAAGCTTTCAAGGGCAATGATGTTATAAACATACCCCTAACACCTCGTGAACAATCAATGTGTATAAGTAGACCATCATAAGGCTCATTTTAAACATCATTATTATCATTTTATAAATCATTTTTATCAAATCAACAAGAAGTAAGCAACAATTGCATTCAGTTCCACTGAAGCAAAGTATATGGCAGTTTCATATTCTTATTATGAAGCTATCTAGATTTGCAACTTGATTGTAGAGTCAACCAATCACTTGTTGAAGCCCAATATTGTCTCTTGTGAGATTCAAAGTTACATCAAGCTCTATGAAAATCCAATGTGTCATAACCATTTCAAACACATTGATATTCAATACAATTTCCTAAGATTCCAAGTTCATTAGGGAGTTGGTAGTGTTGGACCACATTATGACAAAGTTGCATATGGTTAATAGTTTGACAAAGCTCCTAACAAAGGGGAAGTTTCACATGGTTAACGCTAGTCATATCTGTAGAAGGAATATTATAAGCATAATTTACTAGAAAAACAAAAGAACATTATCAAAGGAATAGTCATGAGAATGTAGGTTGCACAAAGGATATCTACATGTACAGGATTTTCTAGAAGTTTAAACACCAGCCCAAGGAAAGAAAATCAAGGGAAGGGCTTGCTGCTTCATCAAAGCACTGATCCTAAGATTTGCCTAACAGAAACAGAAAAAAAATGCAGCAAACCAGAATTTTCCTGCTATGAAATGACAGAAATATTGCAGACTGGACACTTGTTTTTCTAAAGCAACCACTGCTTGATGTAGGCCTCGTGATAACTGTGACTGCACTTTAAACTTCCTAGCTCATATCTTTCTAAATACTCTTCTTGTACAAACAATTCATACCATCATTTTCATACTCTGATTTACCATCATTAGCAAGGGTTTCCATATGTTTTTGAATCTGAAGAGGGAGAAAATTTTACACTTTAAAACTACCAACTAAACCTATAAATCTACAAACAAATTTTGAAGTCCAAGCCTGCTTCATTCTTTGATAATCTTACTGATTACTCTCTTTTTCAGTGATGTTTGCATTATGCCTTGAAAAATATAAGGTAACTTGGTGTGAAATTGTAAATTGATAATTCCAGCTGGTAGCATTTCAAGACTTATGGACAAGAAGTGGACATATATTAGTTACCGCATTCAAAGAAAAGTCCTCCCCACAGATATTATAAATATCTGGAAAATGCTGCATTTGACTTCAATATCCATACTCTAAGAAGCATACTCTGTTTTTGAGGAGTACAAGCTTTTCTCTAAACACTTGGAAATAGTCTCCTCACTAAGTCATGTGCTAACATCCTTACGATGTACGATGTATTTCTGTAGTTTTTTTATTAAGAACAATAGAGATTTATGCAAATAAGTGTGCATTCACATTATTTGTGAATGCATTCACAT
The DNA here is from genome assembly GCA_034641835.2 of Pinus albicaulis. Classification (NCBI taxonomy): domain Eukaryota; kingdom Viridiplantae; phylum Streptophyta; class Pinopsida; order Pinales; family Pinaceae; genus Pinus; species Pinus albicaulis. Next base: position 260,976,978 of record CM076579.1, read on the forward strand.
TATTCACAATAGAGATTTATGCTGATTGGATATTATTTATGCTAATCACATTTTATATTAATGTTATCAGCATAGTAAACAGCGTAAAAGAGAGGCAGAAATTTGATTGTGTGCCATGTTAGGTTCTGGAAATGCTATAACATGTGAGAAGCAATGAACCAAAACCTCTCATTGCAATTATGAACCAAAACATAGTGCCATAACACTTACCTTATGTGACCTTGAAATATTGATTTGTGCATCAAATTTGTGGACATTAGTACATATAGACAGTGAACCTATCTACCCTACGCTGATATGACCTTGAAATTTGAGTATACTTGACTGAGATATCATATTTGACAAAGTTTGATACATTGACATATTGCCACGATGTATTGGTCTTAAAATTGACACATTCAACCTCCATTGACATTGAAATTACACATAGACCACAATGTAAGATAGACCTTTGGCATTTAGACTTCACAAGTGTTTTGGGCATTGATATGTTGACCTCAGGTTAGTAACAGTATCCAATCTCCTTGAGCTAGTTCATCCTACATCTTAAATCTTAGACCCTAAAACTTTAAATGCATTATACCAAAATGTGAAGGCTTTAAACCTTGAACCCTGCTTATTAAGAAATCTGAACACTAAAATACCCTTTAAAGCCCCAAAATCCGTGATGGACATTGGTTAAAATTTCCTCAAGAGATATCCAACCTGTCTACAAGGGTAGTTATGCACACAGATATTCATAAATAGCCCATTGTAAGTTCACATTCCATACTATGACCCAATTACCTTTTGAAAATGACTAAAAGCATTGCAATATGCTTAAATAGCCCATTGGACGTGCACATTCCATACTATGACCCAATTAGCTTTTAAAAATGATTCTAAGCATTGTAGTATGCTTTAAGAAATGACCTTTTGAAAATGATTGTAAAAAAATGGTGAAACACTTTAGGAGCTTTTGGCATTATAGATAAACTGTACTTAAGGACTCTTTGATATCTCTTGGAAATACAAGAGAAATGATTCTGAGAATCATTGCAGTATGCTTTAACTGGTCCTTTGAAAATGATTCTAACAAAAAAGGTAGCAAACTTGAGGAAGTTTTGGCATTAGAGATAAACTCCACTGAAGGACTCGAGATATATCTTAGAAAACTAAATTTGTTCTAAATTACTAGGAGGCTGTTGGAAAGGCTTTTGCAGCTTCACGTACATTCAAGTTCCATATATCAATTAGGGGCCTTGGTCTGATCTACACTTTGACAGAGGCAAACTTCATTTCACTATATCTATATCGCAAGGAGATGCAAGTTTTTTGTGGGAAAGGGATTTGAAGATTATTGATCGTCTGTGAAAGTAATAGACCCCATTGAAATCTACCATATGTGCACTCCATATTGCTGCATCTAGAGTTGATTTCCTCCATAGGAAGTCTAATACGAGTCAAGTTGTCTTTGTGGCATAACTAATAATATATGAAAGGAATAGTTTTCATGTAATAGTATTGACTAACAAGCATTCATTGCAGGCATATTAACATTCACCCCTTGAAAAAATTCATTCTTTAAATTTGCCAATCACTTTAGTTATTCAGATGAATCTTCCATTGGAATTGGTCAATAATTTCACAGAAAATATGGGAAAAAATAGCAATAGGATTAATAAAAGCTGCATTTTTTTCTTTCTTGAGGCTTTACTGATAAATGCTATTAAAAACTGAGTATCAAAATGCACTGCAGATTGAATCCTTACTGCAGTTCAAACACTGTCATCCACTACAATATGTGGCATCATCCATTCTATTTTCGGAGGTCAGCCTTTGTTAATTCTTGGGGTGGCTGAACCTACTGTGCTTATGTATACATTCATGTACAACTTTGCCAAAGATAGATAAGACTTAGGCCCAAAGTTGTTTCTGGCTTAGACAAGGTGGTATGTACTTCAAATTTGATCACCTTGTGTCAACAAGTTACAAATTCATTCTAAATTGCAATAGTAGAATGTTTGATACCTGCAGTATGATGTATTCCTGTAGTATTTTTATTAAGAACAGTAGAGATTTATGCAAATAAGTGTGCATTCACATTAAATAACTACAAGTACTCTGCTGATTATACACAGGGTATGTGTGTGGACTGCATTCTTGTTGGTTTTGCTAGCCATTCTGGGTGCATGCTCAGATGTAGAAGTTGATAAAGGATTCTGCATGCATGCTCATAACGGATACTTTTATTTGACTACCTTCTAGAAGACTTTAGAAAAAGGGTGTAGAAGTTGATAGGTTTAGTTTGATAGATGCCAACTTAAATCCGACTTAATTCTACCTCCAAAGAAAGATGGTGATAGCGATACGGGAGGTGAGATTGTGTAGGAGTGTTCAATGGGATTTTTCCTTCAAAATGGAGGAGACAACAGTCTGATATTGTACCAACAGAGGTACTAAAATATGAAAAATGAATTGAAGTTGAAGGCATGGAACATAACGTTGTTACCATCCTAAAATATCAAGTTGTAAAATTTTAAACTTCCATATTGAGGGGGGTGAAATTTAGATATAAGTGAATTGTCCATCAGGTATTGTTTGTAATTACTCTTGCCAATGATGCTCATTAAGATCTAGGGATGTCGTCCATGTATGGTCTTGAGACAGCTAAGTTCTTTGTTTGAATTTCTGAATAAATGTCATTTATCAAGAGAACCATCAGACTCTTCCAATTGTGCTTCACAAATTTATCTTTTAAGGTTTGAAACTTTGAGTTCGATATAACATTCATATTGAATTTAGCTTTATTCATGTTGCTTCTCATGAACAACACATTTTATTGTATTTATTTCTTTTGTGTCTACCTATACAAGGAGGTGTTTGATAATGCTTGCACTAATTTTCTACATTGGGTTTACCATCTGATCTGTTGAGATTTCTTATATCTTTTACATGTAGCTGAACGTTTTGTGGTTTTACTAGTTTATTGAGAGGCATCAAAGAAGTTTTGGCATTAGAGATAAACTCCACTGAAGGGCTCGAGATATATCTTAGAAAAATAAATTTGTTCTAAATTACTAGGAGGCTGTTGGAAAGGCTTTTGCAGCTTCACGTACATTCAAGTTCCATATATCAATTAGGGTCCTTGGTCTGATCTACACTTTGACAGAGGCAAACTTCATTTCACTATATCTATATCGCAAGGAGATGCAAGTTTTTTGTGGGAAAGGGATTTGAAGATTATTGATCGTCTGTGAAAGTAATAGACCTCATTGAAATCTACCATATGTGCACTCCATATTGTTGCATCTAGAGTTGATTTCCTCCATAGGAAGTCTAATACGAGTCAAGTTGTCTTTGTGGCCTAACTAATAATATATGAAAGGAATAGTTTTCATGTAATAGTATTGACTAAAAAGCATTCATTGCAGGCATATTAACATTCGCCCCTTGAAAAAATTCATTCTTTAAATTTTCCAATCACTTTACTTATTCAGATGAATCTTCCATTGGAATTGGTCAATAATTTCACAGAAAATATGGGAAAAAATAGCAATAGGATTAATAAAAGCTACATTTTTTTCTTGCTTGAGGCTTTACTGATAAATGATATTAAAAACTGAGTATCAAAATGCACTGCAGATTGAATCCTTACTGCAGTTCAAACACTGTCATCCACTGCAATATGTGGCATCATCTATTCTATTTTCGGAGGTCAGCCTTTGTTAATTCTTGGGGTGGCTGAACCTACTGTGCTTATGTATACATTCATGTACAACTTTGCCAAAGATAGAGAAGACTTAGGCCCAAAGTTGTTTCTAGCTTGGACAGGGTGGTATGTACTTCAAATTTGATCACCTTGTGTCAACAAGTTACAAATTCATTCTAAATTGCAATAGTAGAATGTTTGATACCTGCAGTACGGTGTATTTCTGTAGTATTTTTATTAAGAACAGTATAGATTTATGCAAATATCACAAAACCAACCTAAGGAGTCAACCTGACACTAAAATCTTCCTAGGGATGAGGCCAAAAGAACTGCTTGATCTGCAAAAAGGAGCAGTGACATCAAAACATGATGAGGAATCACACTATCATTAGCATATGCAAGCTCCTTAAGGACTTGTTTCATCTTATCAATTTAGATTCCAAAGTGTAAGAGAGAGAGTGCATATGTGCCTGATAAGCCAAATGTGTGCTTCCTTGAGCATCAAAAACAAAGGAATAAGAAAAATATCAAAATGAAGAAAGAAGTTGGCAAATATCTATCATTAGCAAGTGAAGGATGGATAATTTAAATGGTTTCATAGTTGTTTAAGCCTTAATTGAAAATGATTCTAGCTATCAGCAAAAATCACACAAAGCTTGCAACCCTTACACAACATTTACAAAGCATGATAAGACAATATATATCCAGCATGATAAGGTTTATATATCTAGCTTACAAACAATAACCAAATAGTAGCAAGAACATTGCAGTACATCTGATGTAAAAAACATATAGCTTAAAGAAGTATAATAGTAATCAGGTATCCAACATCTTAACCATGATATTAATCACAATTAAGCTATCACATTCTGCATCCAACATCCTCAAATGGTTGGGATAGTAATTTACCAAGTCATTGTTCTCTCTCAATCATTTATGAATAAAATGTCACTACTCTTCCAACATATAAAAGTGTTAAGTGCATCTGCTAAATACTCGCATCGGCTACTTCTACATTTAAGCTTAATTTCAAAATCTAAATCAACCAAGATTGATTGTGGGCACACAAAATAACATCCTTCTCCTAATACTTCTCCATTGGGCATGACAAAATTTGGTTCAGTGTTTTTTATGTAACCCTTTGCAACCTTCACTTGACCATTAAAATATATAAGTAAACATTTTTTCGCCTTCAATCCTGTATTTGAAGGTAGTAATTATGGCTGACCTTGCAAATAAACAAATTCTTGTAAGATTCCATAGAATAAATAGATAATATTAAAAAATAAAATAAACAAGTATAAAACTTACCTGTGTTATTGAGTCACCAATTGGGTCATGAATAGATTGTCCTGAAGTCAATTGAGGTTGTTCTAGTGAAGCCAGACTAGGACTTAAGGAACTCTACTAAAAAATAAATAGTTTGAATGCGATATCATGAAATCAGAAGATGAATGGTTAAGCTACAGAAATAATATTTCATTAATTACACATCTAAAACAATAAAATCATGTTCATACTGGCATTGTGCTTTTAAAATTTCAATCTTCAAAGATGGCATACATCAACAATTAAATAGCCTACACATAATTCTTACATTGTTGGTTGGTTCTGGATCAACTCGACCATTTTCTTTTCACGCTTCCGTGGCAGCTTTCCATTGCATTAATTCTTCAATAACTGCCTTCAATATTCCAACTTCCTTGTCTTTTTATTTCAATTTTTCTTCTGTATTATGTAATTTCCTCTTGTAAGCATGCTCTTTTCCAAACAAATCAATTGGAGTAACCCCATATCCAACCCCACGTACACGACCCCTCCTCTCAGGCCCAAAACTATTGCAATAACATCTTTCTTTGTTGCATATGCAGGAGACACTGAATCATTTTGTATCGATTCAATTTGTTTCTACCAAAGACAACATTTCAACAAATACATGTAAGAAACATCATTAATATTTAAAAAAGAAAAAAATTAAATAGATACAAGAATAGGTCGAGAACTTTCTATTCTCTCTGCACTAAATGATGACATTGGAGTGCCATCCTTCTTTGTATGAAATTTCATCCGCTCATCAGCCCTAGTTACAGGCGCATCATTTTTATTGCAAGTTTGATTCTAATCACAAAAAATACAATAGTCTAGATAAGTATATTTGCAATTGGCAATTGTGAACGAAAAATAGATTTGGTTACTACTTACAAAGTCATGTTCAACTCTATAGTAACCTCTATGGCCAGAAGTGTGGGTCTCTAGTTCTAATGCCCTATTTTCTAGATTGAATTTTGTCTTCTCCTACAACTCGATAAAAAATGGATGCTTAGATTGAAATTGATTATATGCAAGGATTCAAATTCAAATCTCATTTAATGATAACAACTATATTTGTCATTCATTTTTACCCTGAATTTAGGGTTAAATCGTATTCTAACAAATTCAATCCAATCGGTTTCATTTACTCCGATAGGAACATTTTTCATCCTCTCCTCATTTGTGTTTTATTTCAAATAATAATCCTTATACAAATTATATCTGTAAGTTCTCAAGCAATGAGATATTGCTTTATAACACCATTGCTCCGCTGACAAATCTATTTGGTAGGTACGCTACAATAGATAAACAACGAATTATTAGATACAAATACTTATTTGAAATTAAATTTATCATACACACGTTCACATACACCAATGAAATGTAGAAAAAAATCCAATAATAATTTGTTGATACTCACATTGATTGCACTCCATATGTCTTTTTTAGGTGCTTCAGGAACTTGTTTCCATTCCATGTGTTTAATGCCTACAATATCTCTTGCAAGGACACCTAAAAAGGAGGAGAATTTCTCTGACTATGGACTAATAGGTTGTCCCCTCTCATTAAATTGAATTTTAGGCAATGCAAAGGCCTTTGTAGTGTTTCCAAAGAGGCATTTTGTTGGTCCCCCACCCTTCCTTTTCACATTTGTTGTACTATGGGCTTCAATACTTGGATCTTCCCCTTCCAAGCCATGCTCTTGTTGTGGTTGTTCTTTCTCCATATCATGATCTAGTTGTGATGGTTCTTTCTCCAAACCATAAAGTTGTTGTGATGGTACGTGCTGAGAATTTTCTGGAAAAAAAATCACACCTTTTGAGACAATAACAATATGAATCTATTAACATAAAATCTTCAAGTATTTATACAAGAAATATAAAGTTGAAAAATGATCATACCTTCCAATGGTTCATCCACATTTTTCTCAAGAATATGTGCATTAGAATTGGTGCTGACACTAAAGCAACTAGATTCATGTTGTAATGGTGAAATGGATCCTGGTGCTCTCTTTTGTGGGTGTTTTTTGATGATGCCACATCGAATGTTGTCATTTTTTTTGTAATGTGGCTTGAATTTGTGGTTTTACTCACTGTTAAAAGTGATCTCTTATGATTTCTATCATTCCTATTGGATACCTACACATATATATTGTGACACTTAATAAAATTTAGTAAGAAAAATTTTAAAGTAGAAAAGAAAACACAATAATTGTTAAAAAAGCATTGACGTCCAAAACAAAAAATAATTTCTTACCTCGGTATGGATATCCGCGGATATAATGCATAGCAAAAAAAACAATTTTATTAGCAAATCCTTTCCATTTCATATGAGTTCAATTCAGATCATAAGAGTTCAATTTCATTTATGTTCTTAAAAAGAAGTATGTGTTGTAAAATTTTATAGACTAAAGCCACAACGACATTACCATTTCTAGGGAAGAAATTGCAGGGTGGTTTGAATGTATTCACATATAACAATAATTGAGGAGTTATTTTGCCTAAAGATAAACAATAAAGTATTTCCATGTAAACAACTAGGCTAATTTTTTTTTAAAACAACTGCTATGTGAACAACTAGGCTGAAAGAACCATTATAGAAGTCCAATATAAAAAAAGAAAGAGATAAAAGCATCTAACAATAATCATGTTGAGTGAAACACTTGAATGATATATTGAAGCAATGGATGCCATGTGCATGTCAATAAAACTCCCAAAGTACATTGTGGTTATCATTCTATGGACTCCAAAAAAGGAAACTAAACAGTAGAGGCTCATACTTTTCAGGAATAAACCCCAGTTTCTTTGGAATCTCTCTATATTCATCTTCATGTGACTACCTTTTAGGTTCTACATAAAATTCGTAGCATACATTATTGTAAAGAGACCTGTTGTGTCATCGAGCATCATTAAATAAGGATTACAATTTTAATTTTAAGTGAAATATTTTAGGAATGAGGGCTAGAAACGGATTAAAAAAAATGGAATTGGTAGTTGAAAAATAGTAGAAGAGAAAATTGCACCTGCATTGAACAAAGCAAGAGAAGAGACAATCAAGACGCCAATATACCAGCTTCTAGTTGAAAAAGGCAAAGGAAAAGTTCAATATATACGAATTATGAAATTCAATGGGTTATCGTAAGCAGTCCAATTATAAAAGAGATTCAAAGCAGTCTAGATTCTTGATGTTGTTGGGCCTTTGTTTATAATTTTGGGACTTGGATAACTATATAAATTAACGCAGGTCCATCTGTTGACAATAATCTATAGCGATTAAAACAAATCCCATTTAAATGCAAGGTATGTCACGAGTACAGTCATTTTTCCAATCGATGCTCTAAAATTGTTAATGATGAAAATGTTCAGCCCGAGAAACAATGGGAAACTGTCAAAAGGAAAAAGACTACTGCTACCCAGCTAGCTGAAGCTCCTCCCAAATTTGCTCCCTTCAAACCTAATCCTTCCTCCTCGTTGACTCCTCCTCCCTCCCCTCCCAAGAAATCTTTAGAGTCTTCTAATCCCTTCTCCTCCATTTCCCTTGATGATGACCCCCCCATCACTCTACCTCCATCTCAGGATGGCACTCCTGCTCCTACTCCCCCTGCAAACCCTTCTCCTTCATTCTCCCATGACCCTCCTTCATCAAGATCAACCAGAAGCTCTACTAAAGAACACGGGGTGTTGAGGAGGTAAATCCTCTCGCTACGTAGCATCCCTTAGCCACCAAATAGGTCTAGCAACAAACAAACAATGCTATGACGCAAGCTCCTAGTTACGAATGAAAAGACTTGGGATAAGAGCCTACCCGGATTCCAACGCTAGATCCGAAGAAGAGATGTCCCCGTCCTTCACTCCTGGCGCATCACAACTCTTCCGCGATCTCCGCGATGAACACTCGCACACAGAAGAAACGAACCGTATACAAGCATAGAAACCAAAGATACGTAACTAAACATCGGTCGAAAAAGATATTACTCACATTAACATGATGGAAAAAGGAGTGGAACCATAATCATAGTCATCTATTAAAATGATAAACGAATAGACTTTACAACCAAGTTCTCGACATCGGCAGCCTTTCCTTCGAATCCATGTCTCCGCCGTCCACGTCTCGCAAAGCTCGCCAAGGAAAGGGAAACCTCTCCGCAGTCTCGTAACAATGGTCTCCTTACTTGAGTCGGCCTTAAGGGAAGAAAGAGGGCTCTTACAACACAAAGGCTCTTGGGAATATGGAGATTCAAAGCTTAGGCACTTCAAGACTTTTAGCCCTTCAGCCCCTTCATCAATGGATGAAGGCTATATTTATAGAGGAGAGGAGGAGGTTGGGATCCCTAAAATAGTGGAAGGGAGGTCTTATCCTTTGGGGGGGTTCCCCATATGGTGGAAACAAGAGGCCAAAGGAGGAAGGTCGTGGTTATTCAGTCGAAACCACTCCTAATGACTCATCCACGAAGTTGTTGTAATTGAAACTTCGCCTCCTTTTTTAAAAACTTTCCATAAACAGAGTGGCGCGGGTGCAACACTGGGACAGAGCGCCAATTGGCGCGGGCTCAGTGTTAATTTTCCCCCATTGGCGCAAGTACATAACGGGCTACCAGCGCCAAGGCAAAAACAGGTGTTTTTAGGGGTCTCGTTCAGAAATGATAAACATGAGAAATGTTGTCCTCATGGAAAAGGGCAATGAAGGTATTTTCAAGGCTTGACATTGCTTACAAGTCACATAGTGGGTCCTCCATTGTGCGGGATTCGGGAATGGTAGGGATCGCGTGACAAATTATTGTGTAAATATGCCCCCTAAAGCATGAGGCCCGAGAGAGAGAGAGGGGTGAAATGCTTTACGAGAACATGTTCAACTGAAGGCCCGTCGTCGGAAAACCTGCGCAGAAAGATACAACTAAAATCTCAAGTACATGATGTATATATATGGTATGGATGCAGCCATCCGAACAGAGTATGCTATAATCCGGATCTAGGGTATGGGCGCAGCCATCCAACTAAGATCAAACAAATAGACTCAGGTATGGTCGCAGCCATCCAATCATTGAGTCATGTACATAATGACAATAATCCACAATCGCAACTGATTACAACAGACACAATCCGTGGTCTTGCGCTCCATCTCGACCTAACAGTACAAGTTCAAGCATGTGAATATGTGAGCCGAAGTCGAACATGTATAAAATAACATCGTCCGATTGCCGCCCAATGATGAAAGCGTTAACGTACGCGAGAGGAACCACCAATAATGACAATGGCCCTCAAGGTACTCAAGGTACAATCTACGTGCGAATAAATGAGTTGACGTCGAACACCCGTTAAATACTCGACGAGGTCAATGATGAAAACCTCATGTCGAATGCGACGAACCTACCATTGAGGCATGCAGGCTCCAAGGTACCATGAGGAAGTCTCTAGACCAACTTCCCGGATAGTGAGCTGAAGTCGACAGGAAGTGATCTTGATCGAAGGTGGGCCATAATTTTTCCCACATCATCGACACGAGATAGAGGAACATGATGTTTTGTTGCGAATCAAGATCGTATGAGAAACAGAGGAAGGTTGATATTTGCAGAGGCCAACTTCTCTTGAACACATAAACGACACAACAATGGACTTGGGCATTTGACATCAACGGATCGCAGGTCACAGCGACGAAAGGCAAAGGAATGTAGATGAGAGGTCAAAAGAGATTACCCAAACCCATGGAAGCAAAGCGAAGCAAATGAGATGAGATGTCCCCAACCCGACACGAATGCAGACAAGTGCCATGTTCAAGAGCGACATACCGCTCGACGACAACGACGATGGCTCCATTTTTCCCCCACCATTTCTAAGTGGAGTACCTCATTATTTTTACACAAGCTTGAAGAGGATACCATGCTTGTCATAAGTCCGCTCTCTTCGTGGCGAATCCATCCTAGTGCATTTAATCCATTCCTAGGAAGGAGAAAAACTCGAGAACGTCATTTCGACTATATCCAATGTCATCGTGGCTTCAACGAGTCTCCGATGGGGAAGAACTCGACGTCTTTTCATGTTTAGAGAGTTTGAAAAGACAGCGGAAAAGTAAACTCCAGCAGTCCCTTTTCGTAAATAGTTCCTCAGATCCGAAAAGGTAGAAAACAATATCTGAGGAAACCTCCTAGTCGCGATAGGCTAGGTATTCCTTTTTCGTAATCAATCCATCCCAGCCTGAAAAAGGGTTAAACTTATACTGGGTGGATGTCGATTCGTGTCCATTTTAGCGAGATCGAAACGACAAGGGCCTCGGCAATATTTTCATATTTAGAGAGTCAGAAAATAGCTGAAAGATGACTCCTCCTGGAGGAACGAGTGGTATAAAGGGTAGCTACTGGTTCCAATGATGGTGGAACTTCTTAGAACAAGTAAAGGTTAAGAGGCTGGCTAACAAGACCACTCATCGCAGCGGTTCCTCAGGAATGGGTGAAACAACCAAGTGAAGGCATATGATCGGCCAAGCAGATAGTGACGATGGAATGAGAAACCAAGGCTCATCTGGAAAAACAGGCTGATAAAATGGAAATCACAAGAGGTAAAATGGGAAAGGTTTCATTTTTACACAAGCTTGAAATCAGGAAACTTTGCTTGAAGTTGGTTTCATTTTTACACAAGCTTGAAACAAAGATAAACTATGCTTGGAACCGGTTTCATTTTTACACAAGCTTGAAACGAAAACAAACTATGCTTGAAAAAGTAAGCATGCCCCCAGCATGGTGACTCAATTCGAGGTACATTCCCCCCAAGCTTCAATCCATATGAAAAGCAGATGGAGTGAAGGTTCAAAATACGAGATCAAGAAAAAGACTCGACTGGGATTTTACGAGAACTTATCAAAGACTCAAATTGAACAGGAACGTGTTTCATTGTTTTAATGAGGTTGACACATTAAAAGAACTATCCTCAGACAACCTTGTTTCATTTTCTAAGGAGCTTGACACAAGAAAACGAACTGTGCTCCGAACACCCTTGTTTCATTTTTTAAGGAGCTTGACACAGGAAAAGAACCATGCTCCGACGACCGTGTTTCATTTTTTAAGGAGCTTGACATAGGAAAAGAACCATGCTCCGACAACCTGGTTTCATTTTTTAAAGAGCTTGAGACAGGGAGGAAACCGTGCTCTAACCGACTTTCATCAAAATGAACAAGAAGGCGGTGCTTCCAAGAGTTCCACTCCTGATGGAAGGAAAACATCCTGGAAGTCAGGACCCAATGCCCCCAACCGATGCACGACGGCCGTCTTCACTGAGCACAGGCACGGGGTAGGTAGCCACATAGTTGACCTGCAGTGGGGCAGATACAACGGGTGGATAAAAACCAGGAAGGGATGATGGTGGGCCAGTTGCCACATTAGGACCAAAGAACGAAAGATGATCAATGGTCACAATCCGTCCTTCATGTGGAAAACAGACCACACGAAAAAGGGAGGATACAAGTGCTCCCATGGCATAGGTGTAATCGCGCCCCAGAAGGAGATTGAAATATAAGGGGCCTGGAACAACCATCACGTCCATATGGACAGTTTTACCTCCCAAAGTAACAGGTAACCTTGGAAGGATCCCTAACGGTTGACTCGTTCTTCTATTAAATACCAACAGATTTTGCGTAAAAGGCGCAAGCGGTGGTGAACCGAAAGCTTGCCAGGTAGTTGATGACAGAATACTAACAGAGGCACCTTCGTCTATAATGGTGTTGGGTACAACCAGACCAAAAGCCTGTACTGTAATCTCGAAAGGCACATAAGACGAAAGGCGAAATCCTGCAAATCGATTCCAGTCAAAGGAAGCGACCAAGCTACTCGGAGGGGCTACCATCGACGCGCGAAGGTCTTCCCCTGATGTTACGGTAGAAGAAGCTTCCTCCATGACCTCCATCTTGAAGGCGGGAGGAATATCCTCCGTAGCCTCCACCATGGGATGCGGAGGAAGGGCTTCTTGAAGCACAGGGACAGGAGAATCTTTCTCCAAGTCTGAAGAATCTGAAGAGATCAGAAGGACATGGGGGGTGTGAGATCCACTCTCGACAGAAAAGACCTGGTGCACCGCGGACGGGGCCAGTTCAACCGATCCCACGACCAATGGTTGGTCGTGAACGGACCCCGAATCCGATTTCGGAGGAGTGGGATCGACACAAAGGATGACCTCGACCAATCACTGGTTTCAGCTCTGGAAGACTCAAAGAAAGCCGTTTATAACCAAATTTAGAGGCGTGGTGTAGAAACAAATAAAGTTGTCCAAGACTCGCTTGGCTTGTATCCATATAAGGACAAAGGTGAATAGCATGGTGCCCTTCACACAACTTACGTGATCGGGGTGATCTTACCCCGCATCTTAGGAGCCTTACGCGCGTTCCCCAACTCCGACTCCCTAAGCCAAAGACAACGGTGGGGGACCGTTGGACCATACTTTCGAGTACCTTGGGAATGCCGGGCGTCTCAAGAAGATGGTCTCCCGTGTACTGACATGCGGGGAACTTGACTTTCCGAGGAGGGTTGGAAGGGTTATCAAGAGGAGACGTTTCGGGGCAATAGCGCACTTTTAATCTTTCTCGCTTATCGGACTTCTTCTTCTTTGTCTTCTTATTCTTCTTCTTAGCCACACCGGTTTACTCGAATCCGTACTTTCACCCGAGCGAGAGGAGGAGGGAGGAGGACTGAAACGGGCGAAAGAGGGGGAGAGGTCCACCTTAGAATCAGCATGATGTGGTTCGGTGTGAGGAACCGAGCGACCAAGAACGAGACATTTGGAACGACAGAGGCTGAGAACAACCGAGACAGGCAACCCAACATTTATCCCGGGAAGGGACAACGTCGCCATATAAGGAGCGCCAACATTTCCAAAAAGGAGAAAAGTGACCAGGATTCCCTCTCCGAGGGGATTCCTTGGTTGGTAAACTCCGAAAAAGTTGCCATCAAACTCAAAAACCACACACTAGCCGACAAAACGAGTTAAGACACACGATCAAACGGCCAACAAGCAATGTCTAAATAGGTGTGAAATCGTGCGATTAATTTTACCACATTGGAAAATAAGAAGTTCTACCGTTTCTGACATTTTAAGAGTCGAGAAACGATAAAAAGATGACTCTATCTCTTTCGTAGAGTTGACACAAGCGTGAAAGGACAGCGCTTGACGGTCTTTTCAAGTTTAGGAGTTTGAAAAAGACCAAATGACCGCTCGAGAAAAACTAGGCACAAAGGGTGTACCAAATATCCGTGAACCGCAATATACACCTTGGTTTTCCAATAATGAAACAGAACTGACCAAGACTTTCCGTACGTGCAGTAGTCGAGCGCGTGCTCGGTATCACGGGTATGGTGGCGGCGTACTCGCGTTCCGTGGATAAAGGATTGAAAACCTATAGGGGTCTCCCTTTATATACGCGACGGCACGGGGAGCGCAAGTCCGTACTAGCGCCTGTCAAAAGCCAACGTAGCGAAACGGCAATTCGCTAGGTTTAACGACGCGAACACGCCCTCTAGCCTAGACCTTCTAAATGTGTTTCGTTAAGTTCCAATGCCGCCTTTAGGTTAATTGAATAAATTTTACAAGCTTGATCTTCAATTAAGTTTCAATTTCCCTGTGCCCTATCGTATGTAGTGTCTCACAAGACTCTAAATGCAAAGCTACATGAGAAAAGAAATCTTTCAATTCGATGAATGCTATCTAGTTAAGGGAAGAGCTTCAAACAATGATGCAACAACATGTAAACCTAAAAACGAAACTTTTCCAAACTAGATGACTTTCTACTATCCAAAAGTATTCTAAACATTCAACGAAGCGAATTATACAATGTAATCTATGCAAAATCCTTTTTTCTGAAAAACTATGCAATTGTAATCTATGCACAATTTCCTTTTTTCTTTTTCAAATAATAAGAATGCACTCAATGCATTTTTCGATAAAATGAGAATCTACTTAATGCATGCTTTTTACAAAAGAGAATGCACTCCAAAGCGATTTTTAGTTTTCAATCACTAAACAATGTGATCTAAAGTCCAATGATGAATCTCAAAAACACTACTCGATGCAATGTGATCTAATGCATTTAAACGAAAAGAGAAACTATGAGACGAAAACTACGCAAATCTTCTTAATGAAAGATGAAAGCAAAAGGGATGCGAACAAACACTAAGAATGCAATCGTTGTTTCAAAAATACTTTGTGACAAAATCTCAAAAGTTGACAAGACATATGCGGTCAAACACAAAAAGGACTTCGAAAGCAAGAGATCAAAAACAAGGCATCCATCCTTTTTACATCAAACAATCATGAAAGAAGACATTCCAAATAATGAGCAATGTAATCTATGCTCATACAGAGGAAATACCAAAGGGAAAAGACCCACAGTGAAGGATTAAGGGACTCAATTTCTCATACACCTCGAAAGTGGCTCCGACCTGTACATTGACAACTAGCACCACTCATGCCAGCATTTACTTGAAAACTAGCGCCAATGGCCAAGTGGCGCGGGTTGCTAAATCGACAACAAGCGCCACCGCCCGAAAATGAAAAAACAAAGAATTTCTCCTCAAACTAAAACCGACCACTTCAAGCTGAATCTAAAACAAACCCCGGTAAGCAAGTATCGACCAAAATAGAAACTTCGAACAAGGATCACTACCACCTACAGAAATGAGCGTGATCGGGTTCGGGCAATACCGCGCGAGCAGGGGGATGGCGCGATAATGAACCGGGCAACTCGCTGCCATCGGCGACCGGCAGAGCTAGACGCGCCAATCAAGCCAACCATGAAAATATGAAAATTCGGAAAACACAGATCCGTATCCTCTGGTTGAACCAAAAAGCCAAAACAAAAGAACCCAACCCAAGGCTCATCAAGCAAGGAAAAACGATCGAAGCGAAACAACATAAACGAGACAAGGAAAACCGGACGGTTCCGCCGGAGTCGCCAATTTGTTGAGGAGGCAAACCTCCGTGACGGACGAGCATCCCTACCAGCCCGACAGGGGGTCTAGCAACAAACAAACAATGCTATGACGCAAGCTCCTGGTTACGAATGAAAGACTTGGGATAAGAGCCTACCCGGATTCCAACGCTAGATCCGAAGAAGAGATGTCCCCGTCCTCGTCACCGTGCATCACAACTCTTCCGCGATCTCCCGCGGATGAACACCGCACACGATAAGAAACGAACGGTATACAAGCATAGGGAAACCAAGATATGTAACTAAACATCTGTCGAGATATTACTCGCATTAACATGATGGAAAAAGGAGTGGAACCATAATCATGGTCATCTATTAAAATGATAAACGAATAGAAGTTACAACCAAGTTCGACGTCGGCAGCCTTTCGAGCAGGTCTCAGCCGTCCACGTCTCGCAAAAGCTCGCCCAAGGAAAGGGAAACCTCTCCCGAGTCCCTCACATGGTCTCCTCGCTTGAATGGGCCTCTAAAGGGAAAGAAGGGATTCTTTACGGCAGCAAAGGCACTTGGGAATAAAGGGAGATGCAAAGCTTTCGACACTTCAAGACTACTCAGACTCCTTCGGCCCTTTCGACCTTCATCAATGGGATGAAGGCTATATTTATAGAGGAGAGGAGGAGGTTGGGATCCCTACAATAGTGGAAGGAGGCCTTATCCTTTGAGGTTCCCCATAGTGAGAAGCAGAGGCTGCAGGAGGAAGGCCGTGGTTATCCCGGTGAAACCACTCCCGATGACTCATCCACGAAGTTGTTGTAGTGAAAATACTACGCTAAAAAACCCCATAACACGAAAGAGGGAGGCCGGCACAACATCGGACGAGCGCCAATCGGGCGCGGCTCGGTGTTAATTTTCCCCCATTGGCGCGAGTACATGGGCTCAGTTACCAGCGCAATGCAAAAACATGTGTTTTTAGGGGTCCCGTTCGGTAAATGATAAACAGGGGAGAAATGTTGTCCTCATGGAAAGGGATGCAATGAAGGTATTTTCAAGGCTTGACATCGCTATAGGTGTCACATAATGGGTCCTCCATTGTGCGGGACTGAATGGTAGGGACGGTGACAAATTACCGTGTAACACGGGGCCCAATCCGGACACTCATCGAGGAAACAAGGACCGAGCGAGATCGACCAAACAACACGAGAGAAGGACCCAGTAGTGAGATGGGCACTCAAAACCTATAGAAAATTACGATTTTGGGGGCAAAACAGTAAGAAGCGCATGACAAAGATCAGTGGAGGGCGAGCAACTCTCCATACCCTTCTCACCCAATGATGAAAGTCCTATCCCTGAATAGCAGGGATTAGGGCACCCTCTAAAATCACACTCGAATGATTTGATAACTCAGGAAAAAGCCAAGAATATTACCGCATAAAGAAACAAAGCAAGGATACCAAGAAATGAGAGGGATTATTGATCGCCTCAAGCAATATGATGGAAGCATCTTTGAATCTCAGGGAGCTCAGAATCGCCACCCTTTGGAACCACACCGCCTCGGAAGCACCAAATCGATACAATCAACCAATTCCTGGGATTAAAGTTACTCAGAGGGTCGACGGATCGTATCACCACACACTTACTAAACTCCGTCTTTGGTGGCAAGATAATCGGAGACTCATCAATGGAGAATCAGCTTGGTGGAAGAATGTGTTGGAAACCAAATATTTAAATTCTCCGAGGCAGCCTTCTATTAGACCACGATAATCCTCTCGTAGCCCGCACCAAAATCTAGGGCCTGTGTAAAAAAGCAATTCCCATCCTTGCTTTCTAACATTTCTAAGGTCCCCAAGGGAGGCAACAACACTAGAATAGGGGCCGGTAAAAAAAATGGGCGCAGCTACCCATCGCAGTAGCCCGGAACCCATCAGGATCCTCACCTTCCTCGACAACAAGGGATTCACAAACTGGAGCCAGTATATCCAAATGGGATATTCACACTCATCTCCGGATAGGGTTGGCATTTCCTTGTTATACCCGATGAGCTACATTCAAGCCTGGATAATGCGCACTCAACTCCATGGTATCGCCCCCACCAAACAAAATGAAGATGATTGCTTCGTTGGGACCCTTCAGCACCAACTATATCGTCAAAACCGCCTACCGACACAAATCTGTAACAGTTGATCGCCCCACGCCCATATGGACTCAATGGAAAACTACTTGGGGAAATCGGAGACTCTTCCAAAAATTAAATTCTTCATATGGGTTCTTCTAAAAGGGAAAGTGCTAACCTCCGATAATCCGAAAAGCGTGGTATTATTGGTCTCTCCCATTTCCCAAACTCGTCAAGCAAACCCGAGGAAACTATTTAGCACCTTTTCATGAATTGCCCCTTCGCCGTCGCTTGTTGGAAAGAAGCCTTTCTAAAGGACCAGCCTCCCCGGGATTCCCACAACACCATTGCCGAACTCTTACACTTATGGAAGAAGAATTACGCAGTAGCACAAGAAGAACAATGTGGCAAGACGAGTCCGGAACGCTCTCCCTTATGCTATGCTATGGCGCATATGGCTAGCACGCAATCAAACAATCTTTACGAGAGACAAAAAATCGAAATTAGGAAGCTATATAACAAGGCAAGAGGACTCGCTTTGGAAACTATAGCCAGCCAAGTGTCAAAGGGAGCTATTGATCATCGTCGGTCTCTTCGTTGAAGAACGGAATTATATAGGATGTCTGCCGATCAAAGCAATAGGGCCAATATGTATGGCACACACAATGATACGACACCAACAAGAACCAAATCTCTAACAGAATTGGAAAATTAGAATGAAGGATAAGGAGTTTGCGAGAATGGATAAGAAGTCGTAACACGCACTATCTATTCTTTGATGGAGCCTCCAAGTCTAATCTCAGCAAGGTCACAAGCGGAATTATTTGTAATGCCAACAGAGACATCATCCTTGCTTACGAATGGGGATTAGGCCCCTTTTCCAATAACGAAGCCCAAGCCCTCGCTCTATACCAAGGCCTCCTTCGACTCCAAGTTCTCGGCATTCACGTCAAAGAACGGTGATCGGAGATTCGGCAATCATCATCACTTAATGGTCCACAATCGGACGGCCTTCCAATTTAGCTCTCCGAAGAAATAATAAATCGATGCCATGTGCTCACCCGGCCTAATGCAAGAAACTCGATTTATTCATGTCCTTCGCTCCCTCAACAATGAGGCCGATGCACAAGCAAACAGTGGCTTGTTCCAAACCTCTCGGCAACCTCAAATGCAATGCTTTCAAGTCTTTTCTATTCCGGGCCATGAACAGGACAAATTTCTCTTAGATTTCTCTGCAGAGGCATTTGTTGTTTTCACGCCCAAGAGTTCGATGGCACACTAGGAATTTTTTTGGAAACATTGAGCCCAAGCGCAAAGACAAAGAAATGCAGGGATCTACAAGCCTTGAAGGCATATTATTGTAGGATTTACGGTGCTCTAAAGACAACCTCTCTTTAACATGTTTTACAAATGTATTTTTTTATTGTCACAGCTTTGTCCGAATCTACACTAGATCGGCTCTTACAACGACCCAAGCATAATCGAGTGCGGGAAGCCGGCCTTATCGATGTCCTCTCTATCTCTTTTTTTCAAACATATTGCCCCGTAACAATGGAGCCTAGACTCCAAATTTTTCTTTTTGAATACAAACGAAAGCAAACCGATTATGTCACAAGGATTTATTCAAATGTTAAAGCAAGGTAGAGCATTATAGTGTGAAAAACATCGTTTTACCAATCGACGTATACGTATCTTATACTATGAATCATTGATCGATCCCTCCTATATATAATTATGAGCCGAAACATAAAGAGGCTAGACAATTTATATGACATAATCCGCCATTGCTTGCAGAGTTTAAATTAGACAAAATAAGTGTGATGAATATGAATCATTTTCGCTTATAAAAGGTCTATTTGCTATATCGTAACCTCCTCTAGGCGTACACTACATAGGACTCGGTTATATGACACAAACTTCCGTGAATTGACATCAGAAATGATATGATTTTCACCCCAAAATGTTGGTTGAAATTGGGACAAACGTGGACAAATTATATATGGTTCATATTGAAGTTTCAATTGATCGATGGCATGATATATAATTTAGGAACTTAAAGAATTATATAAATTAACGTAAGTCCATCTCGTTGACAATAATCTACAGCGATTTGAAATTCTTCTAGTTACTTTCTATGCCAAATAAATTCCCGAAACTAATGAAGATAATGTCATAATAAAAGTGATAACATAAAAACGTAATAGTAAACCAACATAATATTCATCAAAAAATTGAAAACGCAAGATTATAACCGAACAAAATCCCAAAAAAACTTATATTGGGAAATCTGTATTGATCATTAAAACATACTTCTATGAAAATATTGAACATCTGCAAGGTGAAGGAATAATATGCATACTAATTCGGAAATCTTGTGACTGAAAATATTGGTATTCTCACATTAAAAGACACTATATTGAATATTCTTTCAAAATAAAACTTCGTAAATAGCGTTTTGGTAGGTTGAATGAAATTTTTTGTTACCGATATAGAAGTCTCAAATTGCAGAGCAGTGCTATGGTTCAATGCTAACATTTCTGGCAGAGACAACCAGCATAACATTTGCTTGCAAGTCTCAATTTTTTTTGAATTTTTGATTAAGAAACACAGGTAATTTTATTCCGCATTATCGGTGAGAATGTAATCAAACGATGGAAGTGAAATCTTGGCAAGAAACATAAAATAAGTGATGTGATTATCTTCTCGGGCATACCAAAAACCATTACAAACTCTCACATGAGGAAAAACTTATAAAAAAGACGCCTAAAATTGTCACCGCAATATGCCGCAAATCCTTTCGATCGTATGTCATATATTCGATCGGTCACAATGAAGGGCCATGCGATATTTGCCGAAGCCCAACCCTTATGCAAAACTTGATGAATTTTCTTTGAGATTATGCAAACGAACGTATTCATCTATATGAGTCCTTGTATTTAACATACTCAAAGGCCTCGACACATTTGCACAAAAGCACAACAAACGAAGCAAACACCCATCCTAACTCCGATAATCTTCATGACGAGTGAGAAACAACCTAGGAAGGTTTCGGCTGCTACTTAATTTGGTTTACTACTTGTGTCCGGACATCGCACAATGCGGATGATGTCCGTGATTGTTTTACATTGGCAATTTGTTGTGTTTGTCGAGGAACTCATATCTGTGGTTTTGATGGAAGGGATTAGCATGCAAACATCTAAAACTGTGGAGGAAATCTATAATTAAATGTAGATCGCGTGGTTTTGCCTCATAAAAACGGTGGAGGCCATCAAGAATTAAAGCACATGCAGCCTAGCCAAACATGCATTGAGGATAGATGTCACCAACCGATGTCACCAGCACAATAAAAAGGTTGACGAACCCAAAAAAGAATCGATTCAAAAAAATAGATTTATCCGCCTAAATATACATGCACACCTGCGGGCGAAGACAGCTAAAACGTCCAAAATCACAAAAAAAATAACTTAAAATAATTCATTATTATAAAACATAAATTTACCTTTTTTCTATTTCTTCTTCTTGTAGTCATGGCACGCCGACTTCAATAGTGACTCAATTGTATCTAAAGCACACTCAAATGAATAGGAATGAGTTCTATTCTCAATTTAAATAGTAATAAACCCTAAAAATATTGGTGAAATATAAATCTTAATAAAAAATGGTGAAATCTAAAAATAGCAAGAAATCTAAATAGTGATTTCATTGGATAAGAATGAGTTATATTCTCAATTTAAATAAAATGGAAATTAGAAACTCTTAAAAAATATTGGTGGGAAATCTAATTCATAATTTCATTGAATAGTAATGAGTTTTATTCTCAATTTAAACCAAATTATTAAAAAAAAGGTAGGAAACTCGTAAAACATTAGTGTGAAATCTAAATCCTAATAAATATGGTAGGAATCCCTGGATGCGGGTGACGATACAGGAAATTAAAGTGATGGGATGGGCAGATGGTAGGTTGGCAAGCCATGATCCAACCTGGCCCAAAACTGTCATTCGGCTCATCAATATGATCGTTTAGACTTTAATACATTTAAACCATACCGCTCATTTCAATCTTGCCTCCGATCCTCGAGACCTCTTCGCACGCTACGACCAGGCCATGACTCCTGCTCAAATTTATGAAGGTGTAATGTCAGGAACTTATTGTTGCACGACTGATTGGAATGATAGAATGGCGCGAGGGTATGGCTTCGCAGTTCTCCTTGTACCGTTCGCAGGTGTCAGTAACCGGATGTTGAGCTTCGCGTGCGCATCGTCACGAGGAAGAGAACTAGTCTCCATTGTTGCTCGGAGCTAGGCGCACAGCCTTCCACCTCTCTCTTGGGCAGCTCTTGCATGTTCGCCACGGTCACCTTGCCAACTCAAACACCCCTGTCTCCGGGTCCCGACTTTGCCTCCCCACACCGCCGTTCGCGTCCGAGGAGATGCCGCGTCTCAGGCATAGAATGCGTAGCGTAAGGGGCTCCACTAGACGCCGCATTCGAAGACACCCCCACCTCCTCTAGTACCTCCTCTCGATTCTTCCGTGAATCCCGATGCCCATTCCATCGCCCACGGTCGCCTCCACCGCTCTCGGGCACAGCCTCATGCCCCCTTACCCCCCGATTCTTCTTGCCCATCCCCATACTATTCAATTTACTTTTTAACAGTTCTCTAAATCGTCCCCATGATGACGCTTCCATCATCGTTGTCTTTACGAAATCTCCTCAGATGCATGGCTCCCGGCTCGGCGTGGATGACGGTAGCACCGAAGATGTTCATATTCCGGGGCAAAGTGCAGTATGAAGGTTAATGACAGCGATGGACTTGAAGAATGAGAAGGGCAAGGCCACTCAACTCAATGCGAGCCAAGGTGAGGCTGGTCGCCAGTGAGGTCGCCGACCGCAGAACCGATGACAATGGTCAAGCTCAGAGTTGAATCGGACCCATCCTCCTTCACTCCGGGACTCTAATCACTACTACCGATAACCTTCTCGGCCGTTGTCAAGGTTAAGCTCGGGCAGGGATAGAAAAAGGATGAATATGAGCGAGGCGCAGATCGCCAAGGAACAAGCGTAGCGTGGTGAAGATTCCTCCTAATCGGGAAAGGTGATTCATTCGGCTGAGGACTCGTACAAGGAGGATGGGGAACGGATGATTCGGTGCAGTGTTGAAGAAGAAGCTCTCGATGAGTAGCACCTCCCTCTCAATGTGTTTTCTTTGTACTCTATCTCTCGCCCCTTCTTCGTGGCATGTTATCGTTTGTTATATTGTTCATGTTTTAGTTTCGTTAGCTATGATATCAATACTCGTAACTTCATGTCTCCCCCGCGTGGGATCGTTGAAAAACACGCCGCACCGGTTTCCCTCTTGAAGGGCGAAAGTCAAACATGGGTTTTTTTGATCAAAATGCCACTACACAGGGGCAAGGATCCGGATATGGCCTACCGTACATAATTTTTAGTCGTTAATAGATTACGATTACTTAGACAAATATGGTAGGAATTCTAAATCTTTTTTACTCTTATGACATTCTTGAGATGTTTCCACTTGTGCAATTGTGCTTCCAAATATGTGAACTCAACAATAAAACACACCTTAAAATACATGAATCTTGTCTCTCAATGTGTGAAAGAAAAAAGGTAAACCAACTAGCTATGACGTTCTTCTTTTATACATGAGACCGCTGACTATGCCATGAAGTCCCCCAAAATATTTTTAAAGTATGGGAGCTCCTCATTTCATGCACGAAGCTAGTGGAATATGACAAGTTATCCAAAATTAATCCAAATATGTGATTTGTGCCTTAGGAAATGTAGAATTAAGGTACCCTTGGTGGAAAAACATGCATAAATATTTGGTGCTTGGTGCCTTTAAATGTGAGATGTTGCCACTTGTCAATTGTGCCTCCTCTTTCGATGATGAAACCGACACCCTAGTTTTGTAAGGATCACTAAGTGTCATTTTGTGTCAACCCAAGGTCGTTTCCATTGTAACCTTAGCAACGAATCCTCTCACTTTAGATTAATTATTGAATCCTAGGGGTGTCCTAAAGCACAAATTTATGGGGGACTCTTTTATGTGACTAGATCACTAGCTAGCATTGAAAACCATCTTTACATTGTATGGTTCAACATCTTGATGATTCCTCGTCCTATTGACCACAAATTTTGTATTCATTATTGCTTTTCATCACAACACCTACAATAGATATTGATGGTGTTCATAAGCATATTTATAGTTGTGATAAGTGGATTAGGGCTTCCTTATCACAACTCCATAACCCCTAATACGTTTACTCCCTTAGCCAAGGGGGCCCAAGGGTGTACTTGTAGGGGCATTGAGACCAAATTTGGGGGATCATAACATTAGGAAAAAGTGGAATGACATAACCAAAAAGTTCCTTTTTTTTGCGGGGGGGAATCTTATGGTGTCTTGAACGGGCCAAGGGGACACAAGGGTAGCATGTGTGTGTAGGTCGTAGGTGCAAGATGGGTCTATAGGATCCTAATCCTATTAGAGAATGAGAAGGGGGCTTAGGACCTAATTTCATAGGGCCTAGGGGACCCCTACAGTGGAAGGCAACGAGAGAAATTGATAGGGGAACCCAAAATAATGGTGATAAGGGTATAGTTCCCTAACCACTTCCCTCCGAACAACTCCGAATTTCCGAGAGTCGCAAGGGTTAGGGATGTTTTCAAAGATGGTTTCCTTCCTGCCGCGCTTACCGATAGGGAAAAGAGTATCTTTGAAGATGAACTAATTTCTTGCAATCCACATTCCCCGTACAATCAAGAGGGGCATAGTTCTAACTTTGTCATTAGGGAGCTTCCCCGCCACCATCTTTTCCATGCTTCCGAGAGCAGCCGACCTTCCTATCTCTCCGAGGGAATATTTGTCATCCTCGCATTTCATTCCAAAGGCCGAGTGGTAAAGGGGCAAGAAAGAAAAATGTGTTGCACCGATTTTTCACTCGTCTTTCGCACAGAGAGCACCACCCCGGGACCAATTTTCCCTTTTTTTTTGAAGGAAATATCGAGTGGGGACTTTCTTCTCAAGAATACACCGTAAAAAATCTTTGTCTTAGCCGGCCCTTTTAGCTTCCACAATGGTTTTGACCACTAGACAGATCCTCCCACCCATTCCCCGAGACATCAACCAAGCATAACCCGCCTTAGGGGTATACATACAAGTCCGAGAGTGCACCCACCGCAACTCATCGTTCTTAGTCGATGAATTCGGATATGGGAATTCAGTAGGCCAGATCTATAGTTCTCCCATTCCTCAAACCATCTTTCCTCCAAGAATAGAGCATTCCCTGTATAGCCATTCTTGTCTCCAAATCGAAGAATTTCCAAAGTCGACTACTTGGTTTAGGAAATGCAACCCTCTATTATTAAGGTGCTCAATCACGTTTCTCAAGAGAACAAAAGAACCCATACAACCCACCCAAGAATCTCGACCCAAAGTCCGACCAATCTCCCATCCCCAACATTCCGTGCCAAACCTTGTTTGATAATTTTTACAGACCCGCCACCAAAGCCTTCCACACCATCGACGAATTCTTGAACGATTTTTTAGGCGATCCGAGCGTACCGCAGTTGGCATAGGGTCTATGTATTTCCTCCTTCTTACCGAAGTCCAGAGGTTCTCCGTAGTGATTAGTCTCCAAGCTAGTTTCGTCGCTAGAGACCTTGAGAATGGAAAGAGGTCCTTTATTCCCCAACCATCCTAAAATTTTGGTCTGACTAATTTTTCCCACGCAACCCAAGGGGTTAAGTGTTCCGACTTGGAGCCTGCCCATAGGAATCTGCTACATATTTTTTTGATCTTCATCGAATAATTTTTGGCATCCAAATGAGGCTAGCCCGAAGAAACCGTGAATTTCCATCACCACAGCATTTGATTAGAACCAACCTCCCCGCTTCCGGGACAGCCATTTGAAACTCCAGTGATTCATCCCTTGTTCTCAATTTTAGCTAAGAGCCATTTCCAATCCCGAATCCGATAATTATCCCAGCTAAGAAAGAAGCCCAGATACTTAAAGGAGTCCTATAGAGTTTTAACTTCAAAGTGAAGGTAGTCTTTTATTCTCGTCCACTTCCACCCTTGAGAGCCCTACATGGTCGTGGAATATTTTTGGCCATTTATACTTAGTCCAGATCGCTTTTAGAAAAATGTCTAAGATCTTCTTTAAACACCAACAGCCTTCTATACTCCCGCTACTAAACAACAAGATGTCATCTACAAAGAGGAGATGGGTTACCTAGAGATTGACCGCTACTTCAATACCTTTGAGCTCCCTCTTAAGCCAAGATGCGCTCAACCGCAAGAGTCTTAAAAACATCCAATTGATCCTATCATATGCGCCCTTAGAGAGGTCAATTTTTACTATAGCTCCTTTTTTTCCCCACTCCTTTTTGAGGCCGTGGAGGGTTTCTTGAGCTACCCCCACCGCTTCATGGATTTGCCTTCCATCCAAAAAATTGAATTGCTCGCGTAAAAGGTTTAAAGAATTTAAAGAAGAGCAGTGGTTAAGGAGATAAGAGCGAGAGTGCAGATTCCCGTTACTTAAAACCTTTTTTTTCCAAAATTTCCTACTATGTTTCTAGCATAATTTTTCTCCCCTGTCCTATTGACCACAAATTTTGTATTCATTATTTCTTTTCATCACAACACCTACAATAGATATTGATGGTGTTCATAAACCTATTTCTAGTTGTGATAAGTGGATTAGGGGCTCCTTATCACAACCCATAACCCCTAATACGTTTACTCCCTTACCAAGGGGGCCCAAGGGTGTACTTGTAGGGGCATTGAGACCAAATTTGGGGGGTCATAACATTAGGAAAAGTGGAATGACCTAACAAAAAAAGTTTATTGGTATCTTATGGTGTCTTGGAACGATGCCAAGGGGACACAAGGGTAGCATGTATGTGTAGAAGCCGAGGTGCAAGCCGCATGGTTTACCGAGAGCTATAATCCTAGCATTAGAGAATGAGAAGGGGGCTTAGGACCTAATTTCATAGGTCCTAGGGGACCTAGAGGGAAGGAAGCGAGAGAAATTGATAGGGGAACCCCAAATAGTGGTGATAAGGGGATTACGAGTCCAATTATCACAAAACATAAGGCCTTAACCCATAACCACTAAATTCCCTTTTCCCTTAACCCCCAATCCATATTTCTTTAACCCCCTACACTCATAAATCATAACCCATAAACCCCTTCATTCATTAAATCTTATGAAATTAACCCCTAACCTATATTAATCCATGAACCTCCTAAGCCATAAATCCTTATCCTCTTAACTCCGTGACCCTTAACCCCTAAACACCTTAACTACTAACCCTTAACCACTAATAGCTAAATCTCCTAAATATTGAGTCCTTAACCGCTAAATCCTCCCGACCCTAAATCCCTTTGGCCCTTGACGCTTGACCCTTGAAGCCCTTAACCACTAAGTATACAAAGCTGAAAACAACACCCCAAACCAAAGAAATTGACCTCCCTAGGAGAATCCTTCGTCTCTAATTGAGCATATTAGAAACATTACTTGATTCTTAGAGAACTAGGTACTAGTTACGAGGATATTTGTTTGTGGGTAATGCCATTATTATCATGTATACCAAATGTAGACAATTGGATAATTTGCAAAGCCTTCGATTTGAATTACTCACAATATCTACACTTCATCACGTTGAGATGGAGCTTGTAGTGTTCTCTCACATAAGGAGTTGTAAATGAAAAGGAACAAGCTCCTATTACAGGGGAGGGTTTAAAGAGTTTAAAGAAGAGCAGGGTTAAGGAGATAAGAGCAGGAGCGCGATCCCAATTACTTAAAACCTTTTTTTCCAAAATTTCCTACTATGTTTCGGCATACTTTTTTCCCCGTCCTATTGACCACAAATTTTGTATTCATTATTGCTTTCATCACAACACCTAGAATAGATATTGATGGTGTTCATAAGCCTATTTATAGTTGTGATAAGTGGATTAGGGGCTCCTCTATCACAACCCATAACCCCTAATACGTTTACGCCCTTAGCCAAGGGGGCCCAAGGGTGTACTTGTAGGGGGCATTGAGACCAAATTTGGGGGGTCATAACATTAGGAAAAGTGGAATGACATAACAAAAAAGTTTATGGGGGGTATCTTATGGTGTCTTGAACACACCAAGGGGACACAAGGGTAGCATGTATTTGTAGAAGTCGTAGGTGCAAGCATGGTTTACTAAGATCTATAATCCTAGCATTAGAGAATGGGAAGGGGGGCTTAGGACCTAATTTCATAGGGCCTAGGGGACCTAGAGGGAAGGCAACGAGAGAAATTGATAAGGGAACCCAAAATAATGGTGATAAGGGGATTAGGAGTCCAATTATCACAAAACATAAGCCCTTAACCCATAACCACTAAATTCCCTACCCCCCTTAACCCCCAATCCATATTCCCTTAACCCTTGCACTCATAAAGCATAACCCATATACCCCTTCATTCATTAAATCTTATGACATTAACCCCTAACCTATATTAATCCATGAACCTCCTAAGCCATAAATCCTTATCCTCTTAACCGGTGACCATTAACCCCTAACCCTTCACCCCTAAACACCTTAACTACTAACCCCTTAACTACTAAAAGTACAACACCCCAAACCAGCAAATTGACCTCCCAGGAGAATCCTTCATCTCTAATCGAGCATATTAGAAACATTAATTGTTTCTAAGAGAACTAGGTACGGGTTACGAGGATATGTGTTTGTGGGTAATGCCATTATTATCATGTATACCAAATGTAGACAATTGAATAATTCGCAAAGCCTCGTTTTGAATTACTCAAAATATCTACACTTCATCATGTTGAGATGGAGCTTGTAGTGTTCTCTCACATAAGGAGTTGCAAACGAAAAGGAGCAAGCTCCCATTAGAGGGCTTTTCTGTGTGGGAGTGTTGGAGGCAGGAAGTGGTTTCGGTATTCCATCTAGTTTTTTCACAAATTTTTTTCATAGTTGGGCGTGATCGTGGAGGTCCCATTGAGGAAACCAAAGAGACAAAAGCGACCGTAGATTCGTCATGAGGAGGTTGCGCATCATTTTGAGGAGTAGCGAGTGGTGGTTCCCTATCGAGATCGAACTCGGGGGCATGTGGCGGAGGGCGGAGTCGAATTTCAAACACCAGCTAGATCAAGTAGCACGCATGAGTTTCCCCGTGTAAAAACTATATTCCCTAATATAGTTTTTATTAATGCTCTAATTAAACTAACATTATTACTTTATGAGTCTTCAACATCATTAAATATTAAATATAGCTTCTATTTGAATTGAACTTCGTTCTTGAAAACTTAATGAAAACAAAAAAATACTAGATGACCACAAAAATACTAGATGACCTCCTTTTTACTCAAATAAAAATAAAACTTAATAAAAAACCAAAGCCAACATAGCAATTTCTTTATAATTTTTTACTACCTATTAAAATCTAATTTGGCCGCTAGTCTAAACTCTAGTAAATGGACCTCTTAAAATTTATTCCTAGATGTGAAATGACCTCCTTTGCTCAAATAAAAAATACTAGATGACCTCCTTTTGCTGAAATAAAATTAGAACTTTATGAAAATCAAAACGAATTTTGCAATTGCTTTATAAGATTTTGGTACCTCTTAAAATTTAATTTTGGGCGGCTTGTTAAACTTTAATTTCGAGCGGCTTCTTAAAAATTTAATTTCAGCGCTTCGAAACTTTAATTTCTGGGCGGCTATTTTCCCTTGGCCAGTGTTCGGGATAGATTTCGGTGATCTTTAACAATCTTTATGATTTTGGCGCAGATGCCGTACCCTTCTATTCTTCGCTACACTCGGATTCGACTATATTCTTAACGCGATTTTATTATATCGTATCCGGTTTAACTCTTTTTCCAGCTTTAATTGAGATATTATTCTCCCTGATTTGGGGGTTTCTCCCGCAATTCGTAACGTAAAACATGTGGTCCTTTTCCCGACATATGGAGATAAAATTCAACCTTCGACAACTCAAAGAGGGAGAGTGTGTATTGATAAGTTCTAAAGGTATTTTCTCGATATCTATGATTTCTTTTGTTAAAATTTCAATAGATTTAAACTTGTATACGTAATTATGTAGAAGGCAGCTGTAGGGTTGACAAGATTTTATAAAATCAATCATATTTTTTTTTGTGGTTAGCAAGACCAGTGCACTCCTTAGAGCCGCTCTCATACGCCGATTGTCCCTTAATTTTGTTGTAGGAATTAGTCCCCTACATGCCCCTCCAACAAGCCTCATACGTACATCGTTATTTCTATAATAACTATAGTGCCTCGAGACTCTCTTAAACAATAAATATGCCACACCCCTTTTGGTACCAAAACAACCCTACTATCAACGTATTTACGCGACTACCCTCGGCCCTCGTTATATCTTCTAATCCGACCTCAAAAGACGACATTTTCAGTGCTCAGCCTTCTCTTCTTCAAGTCGTGGCTTACATCAAAAGGTGTTTTACTCCTAAATATTTTTGCTTGGATGTTATCTTAGCCTCCCTCACCTTCTATTTATACGCAATATAAAGGCTTCATTTGGGTGTCCACATTGGCTTGACAAGCTTTTCACATGGCTTATTAACATCAAGCCAACCTAGACTCTTCTTTAGTCGAACCTTTTGCTCCTTAATCTAGACACCCACAACTCCCTATGAGTTGCTTCACTAACCACACTCGATTCACTATCCCTTAAAGTAGCTCAAATACTCTTCGATACCATGTTGCTTTTCCACGATCTTTCGGGTCTAGGATAGTGTCTTAAAATCTTTCACGCTACCAAACCAATAATCACAATGATACTACTTTTCACAACAAAATATAAAAAGCAATGAATCTACCAATGCACAAAATATAGAAAACTTATTACAATTTTTTAACCCAACTTTTGTTATATTAATCAACATATGATACAAAGTCAGCCTAGGGCTCCCATACCAAGGATAATGGCCTTCATACACCCATTGATACAAGATACAAACCCGGGTTTGGTGTCATTCCATCGACAACCAATCTGCCCTCAACAAGATACTCGACCATGTCGCCGTCACATTCTCTCTCGCATCTTCTCGGTCATGCCCCGGTACTCGCCTCGGTCCTTCGGCTCCCGATCCGTAGCTCTTGACTCTATCAATGCTCCAAGTCCATCTAGCCACTAAAGCTTGGCTACCAATCTCGCTCACTAGTTGTGCCTTGGTCCATCAAGGGCACAACACATTGAGACTCTTGTCGAATTGTTCACAACTTCGTTTGTGAACAATTCTCAATCTTCTCATTGCTTCTCCTCGCTACTTAGGGACTTCAAACTACTACGGTCTTCTTGTGCCGCACCGATGAAGGCCAACATAGGGCATGAAGGGCTACCACCTATCGCTACAAGATGTCTATATCCCACAATGAACATAGGCTAGGAGGACTCGCCCATCATCCGATGTATAAGTTCTCCACACACAAGTCTAGGGGCTACACAAGTGACAAACCGCTCGGTTGATTAGACCCTTGACCTCTAGTAACCACCGAGGTCCATGCGAAGTTGGTGCACACCGGGCCCCAACATGGGTACTATCACACCGTCCTCCAACATACCATAAATGCACAATCCACGTTCACACTTGGCCCACTCTCACGTTGCCCTCCCGCCAGCACCACGAGTGACCAATACTTATTGTAGCATCTACCTCTAGCTAGGGCATCCTCACACTTAGGAAATCCTCTCGTGGCTACCAAGAGACTTCTCTAACGACTCTCCGTCCTAGGACACCCATTACTTCATTGCGAGATTCTGGTCCTAGCTGGGGTTTCTTAACACCCAAGAGAACCCCAACACATGGCTCCCACAGAGTCGCATAGGAGATTTGATCCTATCATCAATCATTACACCTGGTTAGGGCTTCTAACCAACACCTTAGCCCTCCCTTCTTCGCTTCAAGCAGCCGTACTAAAATGTTCTAACCGTCCAAACTAGGACCAACAATTTAACACAAAAACATACCTTCTCATGTGTTGCTACCTTGTTGTATTCTAAAATCTAGTTAGGGCTTAGCGACAATCCATGTCGCCCCTCTCAACACTTGCTAACAATCATTTCTATCAATGTGGCTTGCCTTCACCCTAGAGTTTCTCCCCTACGCCGATTGTCTCTTAGTTATGTTGTAGGAATTAGGGCATCATTCAATTCCCGAGTACACGTAACTCCTGTGCCATTAGGCCTTCTATGGCATTCTCGATATGTTGCCTTGTTGACTAGACAAACTTGCTAGGTAGCCTCGAACAAACTTGAAGCTTGCATGACAAGTTCCGTTTTCCGGTTTGAGCGTTGCTAGACATACAATTTGTGCAATCTATGTATTTGTTCCGCATGCCCGAAATAATATCTTCTTTGCAACAAAAAGGAGTGCAATCCATAGTAGGTATTTGATACATACCTTGTCAAAACATGGACTATCCTTTGCGCCAACGACTCCCTAATATAGTAGCATACGCTTCCATTCTATCGCCGTACCAATTTCAGTATATCTCCAACTCCTGCCGCCTTCATCGAATACTTACTAATGATCTAATCATGAATTGCCAAGTGTGTCCACCTTTTGTTGTACAAGGTCCTTTATGACAACAAGTCCAAGTCACGTTGTCACCTTCGCACATCATAAATATGACAAGCACATGATCCAAACACCGCCCCATAAATCATGGACCCAACACACCTCCACAAGACACTACCGTAATACAGCTTGCACTGCTAGATAGGGCACGTACCGCAGACCCCTAGTTTCATCACACAAATCGCAAACAAACCCTTTCTACGGCTACGGCTTTACCTAGGAGGGGGTTCCTTCAATGCCATACTTCCTCCTTAGGTTGCTTTCCACTCTTTGAAAACCCTCTAATTTGACCGACCCGTGTGCTATGTGCCCCCGTGGCCTAGCACCACAACTTCAAATCATGCCTAAGTCTCGCTCGTAGAAGGCGACTTCCTTTTGATGTCCTTCGTGACCTTCAAACAATATTTAAACCCTTAAATATGCTCCCGCACATTGCTTCGCATCTAGTGGTTGTCTTCCCGTGACAGAGCGGTCTTCTTCCTTGGCTTCCACATGCCGCTAGATAATCGATGCAAATCCGACACTAAACTAGGATCCAACATACATCAATATGCACCCAAAATGCATACTTTAGCTCCCTTTTTTAGGGTCTCGCTCCATGTCGCAAATATGGACCGTTAGGGCATGAACCATAGTCCCTAACACCCTTTAATTTTGGCCCATAAATGCTCCTTAGAGCCGCGTCTATCTCTTCCTTGAAGGTCATGACACTTAGCCGTAGGTCCGAGCTATTTCTAGTCCTTAAGCGAGCTCCTTGAACCTCCTTGATCTCTGTGGCAGTGCTCGTCGTGAAACCTCACTGAGCCTTCGACACTCTTGTTTATAGACAAACCACCCATCAAATAGTCCATAGAGACGTCTTTCCTACCTCGACCCTTCCGAAAAGTCCATCGGCCCTCCTAAATTGACTTTAAAACAATCATCTATGCCTCCCTATTCTTGAACTTCATTTTTTGCGCTAAGACAAGTAGACTTAGTCTCTCCTCCACGAGCTATTCACTTGTGATTATGTTGCACAATGGATCAATAGATCGGATATTTGCAATTCAACACAAATTGGGCATTGTTTTCCCCATAAAGCTTCGATACCATGTTAATTTTCGAACATATTCTATGCCATTTCGTATTAGGGGCACACAATACCGAAGGAGATAGAACATATTAATAGATTGATGGAAGACAAGCCAAAACGACAGATAATGAATGGTGGTGTTACGCGATCAACAGGATGCTTCTACGTCAAAGTCTCCAATAGGTCATTCACCCAAGCATGTCACACATAACCCCTAGAACAACCCAAACAAAGAACACTCCATAAATACGCGAGCACCAAGAACGCAACTCCATTGCTATCAAGAGAGAAGAAAATCAAAGTGGCATAAATTCAAATTCCCTCTTAATTAGGGACCTCCAACAACAATGGTGAGACACCTAGTCTGCTCATGAAGAATCCCCCGTCTCTCGATGTCATGGATTTCGATATTGAGGAATCTCCAACCTTTTAGCTTTATAGGGCACAGATCATCCATCAATTTCATCCTAAGTCATGTCAGCTATCGAAAGTGATTCATCGACTTCCTTATTTGGTCCACTCGCTATGCCATGTCGCTTTTCCTCGGGAGCACTCCACCAAGGGTCGAGCCCTCCAATCCGTATCCAAACTCATCGAGACAACGTGGCGGGTCCTGCGTGAAAGTGCATCGCCTACCACGTTGTTCTTCCCCTTGACATACTCAATGTCAAAGTCATAAGCCCTGGATCTTGTCGATCCACTTCGCTACCTCTCCCCGTAGCCATTTCTGCTCCAAAAAGAACCTCGAGGCTATTGTGATCAATCCTCACCCCGAACCCGTTACCCACTAAGCATGCATGGGAATTTGGCCAATGCATGCATAATGGCCGCATCTCCTTGTCGTATATAGGATACAACCGCTCATGAGGAAGGAGCTTCCAGGCTCTCATAGGCTATAGGGTGGCCTCCCCCGCATCAAAACCGCGCCGATCCCCTCTCCCGAGTGCATCACACTCCAAAACAAAAGGCCGCGTAGAAATTTGGCAACGTAAGCACTCGGGCACTCGCGTCATAACCTCCTTGAGCCTCGAGTAAAGTTCGCCGCATCAGATCTGTCTCAGCTCAAATGCCCCCTTCTTCGTCAAATCTATAAGGGCGCAGCAAGCTAAGAGAAAATCTTGACGAACTTCCCGTAATAAGTGCATACCAACAAATCCTTGAAGTTCCATCACGTTTCTCGCTCGGCCAATCTCCCGATGGCCCCGATCTTTTCCTCGTGGACCCTCAAATTGTCCACTCCTATGATGTGACCCAAATACAACATCTCCGTCAACCCAAACTCACACTTGGAGAGCTTAGCATAGAATTGTTGCTCCTCCAAGATATGCAACATCGCTTCTCTATATGCTCGGGAGATGCTCCTCCCAAGTCCTCGCTATATATCAGTATATCATCGAAAAAGACCAACATAAACTTCCTCGCATGATCATGGAAGATATGGTTCATGCATGAGTGGAAAGTAGTTGGGGCATTGGTTAGCTCGAAAGGCATAACCAAGAACTCAAAGTGGCCATAATGGCACCCGAAAGTGGTCTTGGGAATGTCTTGTTCTCTCACGCGAATTTGGTGGTACCCGGATCTCAAGTCGATCTTTGAGAAGAACTGTGCTCCTCTCAACTCATCCATCAGCTCATCTATCCGCAGTATAGGGTACCCTGTTCTTCATGGTCTTCTTATTCGTGGCCCCGTAATCAATGCACATTCTCAATGTGTCGTCCTTCTTCTTCACCAACACCACCGAAGAAACAAAAGGACTAGTGCTAGGCCGAATATGTCCAAGAGCCGACAACTTCTAGATGGCCCGCTCAATCTCATCCCGATAGGCTTTGGGGTGCCTATAGGGTGTGGTAATAATGGCCTGGATGCCCCTCGCTTTAGCTCAATAGTGTGCTCAAACCCCCGATCCGGTGGCCGTCCTAGCGTATCTCCCCAAACATTGTATCATATCTGTCGAAGGATGGCCCGTATATCTGGATGAACCGTCCGCCTTTGCATCCCCGTCTCGATGCCCGCAACTCAACCGCCCACTCTATGTCTCCCTTCCGAAGTCTAACTCCATCCGGTGAGCTCGACTGCACTGCGTGGGTAAGTGTGCATCCCACGTATCTTCGATGCTTCCCGGTCTTCTTATCATCCCACTCC
Source organism: Pinus albicaulis (assembly GCA_034641835.2). Lineage (NCBI taxonomy): Eukaryota > Viridiplantae > Streptophyta > Pinopsida > Pinales > Pinaceae > Pinus > Pinus albicaulis. The sequence continues at coordinate 261,012,843 of CM076579.1, forward strand.
ATCTCCAAGGCCTCCCAATCTGTGGTGACCTTCCCCCAAAGTAATAAGCCATTGAACACCGAGAATCCATCGAAGCTTTCGTCGGTATGCTCTCCGATCAACCATCTCGTGCATCGATGAAGTTGTGGGTTGCCTCACTCGTCTACCAAAAACCGAAACTTGTTGCCCCCGTATCGTCCCTCGAGACACGCTAGCCGTCAAATACTTGGGTACTCCTCGCAATGCCGCAAGGGTTCGTGGGTGCAAAAGATGCACCTCTCCCGCTCCCGGAGGTGGAGGTGGAAAATGGTCTTGCATCGTCCGACTCGTCTCTTGCCTCTCCATCCTCATACTCATCCTCTTCCCTCGGCAGCCTCTCTGAGAAGATCTCGATTAAATGTGCTTTTGCCCGCAGCACATCCGTGTCCTAGTGCCCACGACTCCCGACAGATAAAGCACAAACTCTTCTTCTTCAACTCCCTCCCCGGCATCATCATCATCTATCCGTACCCCTACCCCCGATTCGCTTTGGAGTGCGGAATCCTCACATCCTTTCCCTTTGGTTGGAAAGCTCGTCTCTCGGGGGGTAAGGTGTCCTAGTCCTAGGTAAGGCATCCCCGCAAATCTCGGGTCCCGCCAATGGCATCCTCGGGAGTGTGGCTAGTATAGTGGATCCGAATAGACCCCGAAGTGGCTCGCTAACCCCTCAACAAACATGTAGATCATCCGTGGCCGCGGATAGATCCGGCACCATCATTGAAACCCTCAAGAAATTTGCAATACACATCTCCGAGCTCCCGGCCTATTTGAGCCTCGTCAACTCAACAAAATACTCCTCCGGATCCCTCCAAATCCAAATCTCTCTATCGGTCTCCGGTGAACTCGACATATGTGGTCACCGTCGAATGCCCGAGTGTCACCATCCCATGGAACCACCAAGCCTTGGGCCTCACCATCCAAATGCAAAAGATAGCCACCTTGATGGCCTCCGACTCGCCATCCGGTTAAGTCGGAAATATATATCCAAACTTCTCCACCCAAGACTTTGTCGAACTCGTTTGATGAGCCATCAAATGTTGGCAAATGGAATCGACTCGATGTATGTTGTGTGTCCCCATCGTGATAATGCCGGTGCTCTTTGTGATGATCACCGAGTCCGTTGTCCCGCTAGAGCTGAACAAAATGTCTAAATGAAAGGGCATCCCCGAACTCCTTCCCATATGCCCTGGTACTTCAAAGAAAAATAGTCACCCATGTGACTAGGCTCGGCTCTGCGTCGTACTCATGCCCCCGTGTCCGCACTCCCGCAAAGGTGGGCATAGTGGAACGTGTGGGTGCATGTGATGCCCCGAGTGCGGAGTGGCATCCCGCTCCGGAAAATTATGGGATGTGCCTCGACCCTCGCCAACATGGAAACCCCTTGGGGTTTCACGCCGTCTAGCCTCCACAACGCGTGAATCTCCCGACCCATCACCTCAATATGTCCGGCCGTATCCTCGCACCGATTTGAGGAGTGCCTCCCCAAACCGTTTTTGCCTCACTATCATCTACCATTGGCTTTTTTTGTTCGCGTCCACCACCCTAGCACAGCCACCCTCTCCATAGGTGTTCTCCAACCTATGCTCAATATCTCCGTAGTTCCTACCTCTCGTAGCGAGATGTAGGGTTTCACGCCTGTGTCATAGACAACTAGCTCCACAGCCGAGCTAGATCTATGCTTTGATACCACCGTAATATCCCATTTCGCGAGATATCTCTAAAACACAAGAAAATTCCAACCGAGAGATGGACCTGGGAGGGAATTTACCGTATATTTCACCTCCGAAAAGAGGGTGAGATCTAGAGGCTATCCGGCCCTTTCCGTACTCTATCTAAGATTATGGGGGAAAAACACACCAAGTGGTATAGTATTGGAAAGCTCAAGGAGAAAAATAAATCGTAGTGCAAGCATACAATAGCATATATATATAGAACGCGAACAGGATACTCAAGAAATGCAAAGAGAATTCTAAGCCATTTTATTATGTCGAGAAATATAAGTGAGTACAATAGGTGATCGTAGTGATGGCACTTAGACTTTGCTCAAGGCAAGCGAAGAAATACTCTCGAATGTTGATGGAATGGTTGCTCTATGATCTGCGTCCTAGTCGCTAGAAAATTGCCTTGTAGTCGCCACTCGCCGGAACAAGATGAGTATCCGGGGCTGCTCCCCTACTCGGGAATAAGCCGAAACTATGGAATCGGCCTCTACTCACCAAACCCGTAAAAACCCAGAGAGCATTTCTGGAATGACCGACCCTCAAAAATCACCCCCTTGAGGGATCTACGCCATCCTCCAAGGCTCGCGCTCGAGGCTGAATGGAAACCACCAAAACACGGCCACAAACTCTACCAAAATGCTCCCACAGAAAGGGCCGGCCCCTTGCTCAATCTCCAAGCTCAAAACCTCCGAAAGAAACCCAATCCCGAGCTCCCCGCAAATGGACCGCGCCTCCCTCTCAGGGATCGCGTGCGGTCTATGGATGCACTCGCTCCTTTGCAAAAAGCCAAACTCCAACCCTCTCGCAAAATACCGATGGGACAACCTCACCCGAGCAGCACTCAAAGTCCCCCGGGCCGAGGATGAGATCTTCGAACGGAGACACTCGGTGCACTAAACAGGGCTGTCGTGACTAGCTAAACAACCAAACGATGCTCAAGAAGTCGAAAATGACCAGACTCAATATCATAAACATCGAATGACCAAAATGAGGAGGCTCTCCCTCTATATAGCGTTAGCCTCTCTCAAACCCTAAGGCTCACCTCCTCCAACGTAGCCTCCCTTTCGCCACGTGCTCCATCTTGCCTCGCACGGTCCCTCCATGTGGTCTACGTGGGCCCCCCTCTCTACGTGGTCTCTTGGCCCCCTCGTTCACTTAAGTTACAACGTGTGTCTACTAGGGAGCGCACTTTTTATTTTTTGAGTGAGTTATGTCCCCCTCTACTCACTTTTATTTATAATCTAACTACATAAGGCAAAATTGACCAAAATAGAATATTCCAATTAGCCATCGCTAATTGGGAATATTACATTTATACTTCATTGTTCCTTCACCGAGTCCCTTCTTCTTTGATGATTGTAATAGAGATCGAGCCCATCACTTTTTCTCTATCCGAAAGATATTTGAGTTGTTGTTGACTCGTGATCTAATCCTTAAGTGCCACTTAATATGCCCTTCTTTGATCGCTCACCTTAGCTCGATACCATGTTGAGAATCTTGTAGGGTCGTAGTCTAATAAAATTCTCTTCATGCTAATTTCTTGTGATCTTGTTTATGTATATTCTTCTTTAATCTTTCATCAAGTCAATTATCAAATTACTCGACCAAATGTATAGAGACAGAAATTATTTTTTCACTTGTAATCGAATTTCTTGACAATTAGTTAACTAATCTATCTTCAGCTCACTTTTTATCTATCTTTAGTATCAACTAACTTATATAGCTCTTTAGCGGACGCAATTTCAAAGGACCTTGGAACATATTATCAAATGGACAAAAGAAATTGGATGAAATTGAAAAATAGGTGTAGTTTGTATATTTGATTATTCATCGTGATATGTGAAAAAATGTATAAGTGGTAACTTTTTCTCAATTAAATTTATATGACTTGTAAATTGGTTATGTGTAGAACACTAAAAGAATATAGAGATGGGGTTGAGGAATTCTTAAAGTTTTCCAGAGGAGCAATCAAGGAATAAGATGTCCACAAAATTTCCATGTAATAAATGTGGCATAGTGAAAGTACAAACGAGTTGATAAAGTACGAGAACACTTGATTTGTGATGGTATAATCGAACAATATAGCATTTGGTATTTCCATGGAGAGAGCATTCCCATTCGGGTATCTTGAATTTTTTTTGAATTGATCTAGTTTTACTCTTATATGTTTTAGAATAAAGATATCACTTATTTTTATATGTGCAAACTTCAATTTTTTTTCTTTGTCTCCTTTAGATTCCATCTATTATTGGCAAGGATAGGCAACATTTCGAAAATGAGCCACATGAAGTTCTCGAGCATATTTCATCTCAACTGTAAGCCATTTCATATTAGTCAAGGGTCCTATTTGACTAGGTTGACCAAATGCTATTGATTCTAATTTTCATAAAAACCATAAAATTATTAACATAAATTTTGATTTTCTTATTAATAGGGTTATGAACATGTTGTGGAACGTGATTATGATAATCAAGGTTATGAGCATGAAACATTGTTTAGGAATGATAGTGAACCTCTAATTGATGATGATGATGATGATGCAACCATTGTCGGTGATCAAATGCTTGAAATAGTGAATGATGCCAATCGATGTCTTAATCAAAACATCAATGAGAGTTGTGATAATGAGGGGTTGGCATCAACAAATGTACTAAATGAAGTTAATGAATATAAGAAGCTTATCGAAGATGCCAAGAGGCCATTGTACCCAGTGTTGTGTTGACTTCACAAAACTCGTCACCCACTCGTAGAATTCTACAATCCGAAAGTGAAGAGTGGATGGTCCGATACAAGTTTTGAACAAATGTTAAAATTGCAAAAAAAGGTGCTTCCTAAAGATAACACATTTTCCAGTACTTTTCGCATATGCCGCAAAAAAAGTCGATAAAATCATTGGGGTTAAACTATGATATGATACACGCATGTCTACATGATTGCATTTTATATCGAGGAAGATATGAAAGTAAAGATCAATGCCCAACATGTGGAAAATCTCGATGGAAGGTGGATGCTCAATCTCAAAAGGTGCGGAAAGGTGTTCCAAACAAGGTGTTAAGATATTTTCCCATAACACCAAGGCCGAAAAGAATGTATAGGTATGATCTTGAACACTATAATTTTATTCAATTTTTTCCCCTTCTTGTATTATCTTTACCATTTGTCATAGTGTTATTATATGATAATACTTTATATAAATGATTTCTTCATTATAGCTCTCACAAATATGTCACAAAAAAAATGAGGTGGCATCATGAGAATGCAAGCAATGATGGTCAAATGCGCCATCCCGTTGATAGCTCAAACATGGAAAACTATTGATGACAAATGGCCTAGTTTTTCTAGCGAACCTCACAATGTACAACTTGCAATGGAAGTAGATGGATTTAATCCTTTTTTGAGACTTGAGCAGCACATGCTGAGTGTTTGGCCTCGTAGTGTTAGTTACATACAACCTTCCACCATGGTTGTGCACAAAAAGGAATTTTTGTATGCTAACATTGTTCACACCGGGTCCCAAGCAACCAGGAAATGACATTGATGTGTATTTGGAACCCTTAGTAGATGAACTAAAGGAATTATGGGACCAAGGGGTATGGACATATGATGCTTATAGTAAGACATCATTTAACATGAAGGCAATTCTTATGTGGGTGATCCATGATTTTCCTACTTATGGGAATATGGTCTGGTTGCACAACAAAAGGCTATAATGCATGTCCCATATGTGGGAGGAACACAGAATCGCAGTACCTCATTTGTAGCAGGAAATGTGTGTACATAGGACATAGGAGATTTTCTTCCTCAACGTCATAAGTTTCGCTCACAAAAGGAACCGTTTAATGGGAAGGAGGAGCATCGTTATGCCCCTCCAATTGTGAAAGTGTCAGATATTTTTAAGGAAACAAAAGGAAAGGAAGCAATATGGGGGAAGATTGAATCAAATAAAAGGAAAAAGAAACAAGAAAACAGTGAAAAAACCGATGTTGTGGTGTGGAAGAAACAATCAATTCTATTCAATCTACCATATTGGGAGGTATGTAGACCCATGATCAACCATGCCTAATTATTGGACACAACTTGCTTAGTTGACCTCATTGTGATTAGATGTCTTGGTTGAATTGATCGTTTATCTTTTTGTCCATATTAAATATTGTTCTGATATTCTTGATGTGTTGGAATGCGTAAACTCCTAATACACCACAATTTAGATGTAATGCATGTGGAGAAGAATGTGGTGAAAGCATTTTTGGGACCCTTTCGGATATAAAAGGGAAGTCCAAAAATGGGAAAAAAATCACGTGATGACTTGCAAAAAATGGGCTTGAGGAAATCACTATGGCCGAAGTTAAAGGACGTGAAATATTCCTTCCACTCGCACCACATACTCTTTCAAAGAAAGAGAAACAGGATCCCTATGTCATGTTCTTTTCATGTTAAAGGTGCCGATACAGTTACAGACTCTAATCCAAAAAATCATATATCTAAGGAAGAGCTTAAGTTCCATGGTATGAAAGCACATGATTGCCATGTTCTAATGCAACAACTCCTCCCGGTGGCTTTGCTGTCATGTGTTACCAATTGTTGTTCGAAAGACGCTTTGCAAGCTTTGTTACTTTTATAGGCAAATCAGTGCAAAATCGCTCAGGTAGAGAGTCTTGATAAGCCGGAAAATGATATTGTGGAGACATTGTGCTTTCTTGAAAAAGTACTTCACTCCTTCATTCTTTGATATAATGTTGCATTTGAATGTACATTTGGTACGCGAGCTTCGATATTGTGGGCCAGCTTGCATATAGATGGATGTACCCCTTTGAGAGGTACGTGAAACTTTACTTTTTATCAAGACAACAAATATTTTTTTTAAAGATTTTGACATTACTTAATTTTTTTTGTTTGTTAATTTTGTAGGAACATGAAAGTATATAAGAGTTATGTTAAGAACAAAAATAGGCTCGAAGGATGCATTGCTTGAAAGCTATACTCGTGGAGGAATCAATAAATTTTTGTGGAGGATACTTGAAAGGTATGGAAGCTATTGGATCCACACATGGTCGAAATGAAGTGTGGGATGAGGAACTTGAAGAGTTATCCTTGATGGAAAGCCATTATACCGCTCCAATTCCTTCCCGAATTGGATGGCATTAGTTGGGAACAAGCCCATAGGTGGGTTCTATTTCACACAAACGAAGTTGATCCATGGATAGAGTAAGTTACATATTTGGCCTGTAATTTTTTTGTTTGTTTGTTTAAGGTTGTTTAAGGTTTAAGATATTTTACCTTTAATTTTTTTTATTAATATTTAATCAAAACACATTAGCCACCATATCTATTGTCCATAATTGCTGAATTAGGATGCACAAAATGGATATTGCCAACTCAATTACCCAAATGAAAAAAGATGAAGCTCTATTGCACAAACTCCACACCCATAAATTTACTAGCTGGTTAAAACAACGAGTAAGTACATTATTTATATTATAAGTGTACTTAAAAAAATCATTACATTGGAATATTATCATGCACGAAAATTAAATATTTTTTTTTAGAGGTTGAATGTATGAATTCTAACTACATTTAAAAATCTAAAACTATACGGTGGAGGGAGATGGAAATGTGTCCGATACACTTAAATGGCTAGCGCATGGTCCCATGAAATTCGTGAATAAGTACAAGGGATACCTAACCAATGGTTATATATTCCATACAAAAAGCATGGAGAATGAGAGAACCACCCCAAAATAGTGGCGTGTGTATGGAAGCTCAAACAATGATGAGGTCAAGTTCCAAAGATGCAAACCCTATACTTCAAACCACAACATTTTATGGAGTGGTAGAAGAAATAATTACATTGGATTATTTTTGTATTGAGTACACATTGTTCAAAATGTAACTGGATTGATGTATACAATAAGAGAGGGATCAAAAACTGATGATTTGGGTTTTACAATGGTGAATATGAAGAAATTTTTAAGCCAAAATCATTAGCAAGATGATCCATTTATTCTAGCATCGCAAGCTAAACAAAGTATTCTATGTACAAGATCCGGCTTGAGACTGACCGGTATGTAGTGTTAACATGTCCTCCAAAAGGATTGAGAAACAATGCATCATATGAACCCGCGTATGCAGATTTGTCACATGTTGTGGACTTTCAAGACACAAAATGTGTAATTGAAGAAGATATAGCTGATGTCGATGTCAACGTTGACGTGAACGTGGATTATGTCCGTTCATATTGTGAAGGAATATGGTTGAACCTTAAGAAATAAAACATATTGATTTTTCTATTTTGTTTCGAGAACTCCAAAATTGATATTTGGTTATGAAGAGAGATTCGTTTGTTTCTTATCTATAAAATGTTTTAGGCCCATTTAGTAGATATATTTTTAGTCCTCGCCAATGACAGATGACTATTGTTTTCGGATTGCACCATTAATCTTGTCCATACAAAAAAATTGAACACATAAAAATTTGATATGTGCGAAGTTTCCGTGATTTTTATATTTTTTAAGATTGAAATGAGAATTTTCTATATTATTATTGGATCATAGCCCTAGAAATTACTCATTTAAAAGAACCCTAGAAAAATACAAATTTCTTAGGCACGTGCCATTTTTTTTAGCCTTCTTCAGCTGATCGTTGGTTTCAAAACGAACTATTCGAGTTGTGGGTTGCAAAACAAACTATGGAGAAAAAGGAGCATAAAGAATCCGAGCATATTACTAGACGGTCAATTGGAGGATTCCTTAGCTTAAGCTACGCTTAAGCTAATCATTCCGCATTTTCCTCCCATGTCAGTCAAACAGAAAACCAGGATGAACATTTACAAAAACGTAAGTGCCATTCTCACATCTCGCTTTATTTGCCAAACAGTGTTGTAGGATAATATCTACCTTTAATCTTAATATTTCTTGTTTTATTTCCTAAAGGTTCTAGCTTTAAGAGACCGTATAAGCTAATAATTCCGCATTTTCCTCCTAGTCCTTGAGATAATACTAACTGGTATTCCATCTCCATTCTTGGTGTTTATCGGTGCTTTAAAATATTGCATTGACATTCCGATCTACCGGGGGATTTATAATTGTAATTCAGCATCTTCTTGTGCTTCTTTATGTATTTTCCATCCATGTAGTGATTGTTTTTCTCAAATTGATAAATTGCTTCTTCCAACAGCTTAAAAAATAAATATGACCGTAAACTTGCCATTCAAGTATAATTGTTTATTTCCTTGGAAACTATGTAGGTGCTTGATAAGGATGGTGACTTTCTTTAAAAAGGTAACTCCGGAAAGTGGTGCAAAGTCGATCAGGTGGAATTGGGTCGTCAAACTATGGGGTGCCCTATCTATAGTGGAGAACATGAGTCAGCCCCAAGAATCGCTTATAGAGGTTAGTTAAATTGTTAGATTAACAGTGGTTTTTATATGCACTCAATAATTCAATTTTGTTATTTTGAGACATGGTTTAAATTCATCATGATATCTTCGTTGGTTTTTACCAATTTTGTAGATGCTATGTGAGAAGCGGGAGCTCTTCCTTGAAATGGATGAAATCATTTGAGGCTTGGGGTTTATGATTTTAAAGGGAGTCATGGAAGCTCACAGTTGACAAGATCCCGGGATTGCTTTGTTGTTGAGGTAATGCCATAGTTGCAAAGACCTTTCATTCCATGTAAAGCTTCCTCTTTTTTGTTTGTGTTTGGTTGCTTGAATGTATCCATAGACTTCATGAATTGGCATTGTGATTTATAATGAGAACAGTAGTATGCAAATTTATTTGAAGGTCGTGTGTGTTTCTAGAGACCAAACAAATTGCATGGTTGATGCTTAATAACTATCACTTGGAGATTTTTCTTGGGGAATTTGATTGTGTAGGGTTGTAGACCATAATATATTCTAGCTATATTCTAGAACAGCAAACATCGTCATTATTTTCAATGATTAAAGTTAAAATCCCTTTTCGTTCCCAATAATATCTTTAAGTTTCCGAGGATAGGTGGCTTCGGTGCAAGCTTCACCGATTTCTTAATATTTTCAGAGTTGCTCTACCAATGGATAAGTCTTGTCAATATCTCCATTCTTTGCTACCATGCCCGTTTTGGCTATCTTCATAATGTGTCTACAATCATCAATTCACTTTCCCACACATTCAATATTAATTCATTAGATTGTTGTTTAAGATGAGGCTTCTAATCTGTGTTGATCTCGTGAAGTGCCCAATAAAATAAGAATGAGAAATTATTTCCCGCATTTTACATTTAGACATGATTATGAAACTAAAGACATTGCGAGAACTAAAATTCATTTCCCAACGAGTTCTACGATACACATTAGCTATTTACCGATAAAATTATAAAGACTTGTAATAGCTCACCTTTTGGAAAGGGAAAGGTCCTATTGAAGTAGACATATTTTTAGTCTCTCGAGTTTTTCACCGCATCACATTCACTCAAATTAGCAATGACAGACATACGAAACTAAAGACATTGTACTACGCTAAAATTCATGTTCCAACAGAGCTCTACTATGCTTGAGTGTTAGATATTTAGTGATCAAATAATTAAGACTTGTAATAGCTCACCTTGTGGAAAGGTAAAGGTTCTATTGAAGTCATAGTTTTAAAAACCGGAACCAGTTGACCGGATCGGTGGACCTAATGAACCGGGTTTCTAATCGGAACCGGTCTAACCGGGAGCAGATCAGATGCCAATGAACCGGTTTTAAAAAAATACATTAAATAATTATTTTTTTAATAAAAAAAACTATTTTTAAGATTTGCAACCATGATTCCAAGCCAATAGAGACAAAATATGCAACAGAGGGCAATTAGCCGATACTAGAGCTGATGTACACGGTCCGATATTGAGCTATCGGGTTTGGAGCTTCACTTTACTTTTACGCAAGAAAAAACATGAAACTAGGTGAGAACATGAGCCATGTATTATTTTGTTCACATTGCTCCAAAGAAGAAATTTGTCCTGGATGTTGAAACTTGAGATCTATGGAAAATCAAGAGGATAGGATTAGTTCCTATCTCGAAATATCACAATAAATCTGCATTAAAAAGAATAAATAAAAATAAAAAATTGAAGGATTAGCACATTTGAGATTAGATCGGAAATGGACCGATTTGAACTTTATTACTCTGTCGAGTAGTCTCGTCTAGCCTATGGGACTTGTAACAAGGGTTTCTAGAGTGAAACTTCATGAGTTCTTGCATTGGTGATTTCGAAGGGAATCTAGTAGGACTATTGTATAAATCAAAAGGTTAAAGGTCTTGTAGTTTGTCATCTTTAAGGTGCTTGCTAGACCCGGAATTTGTTATGAGAAACATTGTATATCACTTTCTTAGATGGTTGTAGGTGAAGCATCTAAGAATGGGATGGTTGTCGAGTATGGTCATTGTCTAATTTTGCACAATCGTAAGCCCCTTTTTCTTGATTCATACATTGGCCATTTATATCTACCAAATTTAAATTTAAGTCATGCAAATTTGTCCTATTCGTCGGTTTTCAATATTCACTTTCAATTCCACCCCTCAAAGAACCCTACCTATGTCAGCACATGTCTGTTTACAAAGGAATAATAGATTAGGAAATAGGTATCTTGCCAAACACCCGTCCGGTGTTTTTGCTAAGGATTCATATACAAAAGTATGAAGTCTTGACTTTGAAGTATTCTTGTACTTTTCTCTGCTAACTTTATGTTTTTTGCCGAGTGCAAGGGATTTGCATTTTTTCTAGAAATTTCCTTTTAGGTTGCCATTGTCTATGTGCTTTAATGAATGCCATCCATTCAACCATTTGCAGTTCCGATTTTCCAGGTCCCAACTATTGTTTGTCAATTTCTGTTAATATTTCTGCTAGGTTATTTGTTTAATAGCGTATAGTGTTAGATGATGTCATCAGATGATAGGAATCTCCACAGTTACGCCATGAGTTCCTAAGGTTCTCTACGAGTGTCTCATACTTTTTTTGCATTGTACCGTTTAATCCTCACCAAATCGCCTCATCTTCTCGGGTCCCGATTGTGGTTTTCTTTTATTTTTATTGATTGGATCTACAACCTTTGGGAGAGTTTTGGTACCTCAAATAAATTATTTAATAGTTAATACCTAGTTTGGTGACCTGGGTCACATTGATGAGAAACTTCACCGAGGTATCCTTCTTCGGTGCTATCACAAATTCGCAAATTCCATTAGGAGAAAAACTCATGCATATTACGAGTCACCGTAATATGTACATACTACACGAAGAAGTTGATTTAGATGAGGCTAGTTTCATGGAATGGGCAACTTGTGAAATTAAATTATATTGGTAGAAAAATGGATGTTTTAACTTCTATGTGACAATGGATAATGTCGTGAGATGCTGTCATCGACATGAAATGTATCGGTTATGTAGCCGAGAATGATGTCGCGTTAATGTCTTAGGTGATGTTCTTCGCATATAGTGCCCTCATGTATTGATGCCCTTCTTGGCATTGGTGTAGCCCGTAAATGAGACTTCTGTACTGATATGTTCTCTTGTTAAAATTATGATGGCTTTGACAAATATTAATTGATGCACTTATGACACCTTGTATGGTTGTTTTATCAGCTTGCAATAATGATGTCTTGTACATTCACCATCTCATTCTCCTTAATAATAATGTCTTCAATTGACGTGGTCCTTTCAATTAGGGTGTCTTGAATGGATGCCCTTTTATCTATGAGAATGATGCTTTCTAAGGGAGGTTCTCCGAGCTACAATTTCTGCATGGAATTATTTAATGGGAAATAGCATGGCTACAAATTTAGTAGACCTGTCAATTGGAGAAAAATCGTGTTCAAATTTCCTTGAACCCAAAGAACTCCGGAAATTTACTACCTAGCGAGATTACGGATCCGCCGAGGAGGAGGTAGCACCTAAATTATTCACTTTAGAACATATTGTTTTAAATTATTCACTTCGAACAAGAGACCAATCATAAGAATATTCTTATTTTGTGCGTGTGCCCGCAATCCATGACCGAGGAGGAATTGACAAGAACAATAAACCACATTGCTCGTAGGCATTCAACAAAATTGGAAGATCTTTGGTGTTTTTTCTCAAATTCACCCGATCGTTCGTACGTTCGCCGATTCTTCTTACTCGTATGTTCAAACGCATCTCCCAAAATATATAGCCATCTAGAAGGTAATGACTCTTTGAGCCCTTTGAAAATACACCACATAATAATCTTTGCCCAATTGTTTGAGTCGCTTATCAACTCACCAATGTCCGGTCCAAACAAGTTTCCTTCAAGGATCAAATTAATTTCCTCTTTTCAAATAGAGTTTAGAAGCATTTGAATAGATTCTCGGAGTTGTTGCTTCGACTATAGATTTAAAGGTCTCAAATTGCTTGATTTATATGTATTTGCATCCATTTAAAGGTCTCAAATTGCTTGATTTATATGTATTTGCACCCATTTAAAGGTCTCAAATTGCTTGATTTAAAGGTCTCCTCCTCATATGATGTACTATTTTGAATATTCTATTCTTTGCATATCAAACATTATAAAGCCTCTTGCACACTCGTTCTCATCTCTTTTATTTGAACATAATTCCGATAATCATTGCATTCATGAAGAAAGGATATATTCATACGAAACCCTATCCAAATCGCTTCTCTTGGCTAATGCCATCACCTACATCCCATAGAGAATCCGACAATTGAATGTCGACTTAACCAAAGGAATTGCTTACTTCCGTTGAGATTGAACAAGAGAATCAAAATCTCTCCTTCTAGGGGTCATTACTTTCGTGCTTTGAACTTGAAGTTTGCCTCTTTTTCCCTTCTCTTCTATCCCGAGACTCCAAAAACTTGTTGCATGTACCATCCTTCTCGTCTCCTCTCGCCCACCGAAATTTCAAAAGCACTTCATCCTCGCCCTTATATGCTCCTTCAGCTTTGAAATCCAAAATCTTCATTTCCACTATTCTTGTTTTCTCGTATTTACTTCGTTGAATCCGTATTTTGTGCTAGGTTACGAGTATATTGTTTTAAATTATTCACTTCGGGAAACGAGAGACCAATCATAAGAATATTCTTATTTTGATGCAGCCCCTGCAATCCATGACCGAGGAGGAATTGACAACAAACAATAAACCACATTGCTCGCGAGGGCATTCAACAAAATTGGCGGATCTTTGGTGTTTTTTTCTCAAATTCACCCGATCGTTTAGACGTTGGCCGATTTATTCTTACTTGTATTTTCAAACCCATCTCCCAAAATATATATCCATTTAGAAGGTAATGACTCTTTGAGCCCTTTGAAAATACACCACATAATAATCTCTCGCCCAATTGTTTGAGCCGCTTATCAACTCACCAATGTTTGGTCCAAACAAGTTTCCTTCAAGGATCAAACTAATTTCCTCTTTTTCAAATAGATTTTAGAAGCATTTGCACGATTCTGAGTTGTTGCTTCGACCATACATTTAAAGGTCTCAAATTGCTTGATTTATATGTATTTGCACCCATTTGAACCGAAAGCTATATTGTGAAAAAATTGTTTCAAGCTCAAAAGTATTATCCTCGCTTATAGAAGCCCTGAACCCCAATAATCCTTACAGTGGCCACTTTCACCAAGTAGAATACGTGCTTCATAAACATCATCAAACCTCAAACCTCAATTTCCCTTCCAAGTTTTTTCTCTATAACAATTTTTGTGAGTCCCCTGCTTTGCCTGGGACACCGATACAAACTTTCTTTCACTTGAAAATTCACAACAATTGAATTTAAATTAGCCTCACATGGGTTATATTTCATTTTTAGTATATTTCGCTTGATTATTTCTTTATACAATCTCCCCACTTTTCTTATCCATGTTCCGACGTTCCTTTTCACCTCTTGGTGCAATTGCTAGTTATAAGAATATTTAAGATTCCGGATCTATTGATCCGAGATGGATATTGCAATATAAATATGAAAGATTCATGAGATTACTTCATGTTTGATCAGATTTTTTTAATGATAAATGTTATCTTGCGTGAAAATTTCAAAAATTTGAAGTCATATTAATTCAATACATTGATGCAAATTCATACGCTCGGTGCGATGTATATGATGGCAATTTCATTTTTTTACGCTTACTTTTAGTTTAATTATATCATTTAGCTCAATTCTTTCCAAATATTTAACTAAACCTTTCTTGCTTAACAAGACTTTTTTCATTTCCATGTTTTAGTGAAATTGTTTATGGTTTGATACTCTCATACAACCTTTATCAAGTTACATGCACCCTCATTCGAAAAAGCAAGAGAATTTTGCTTGCCATGACTAAGTTTCTTTGTCATTGTTAACTTAAGAAAGTCTTTTAGCTAAGAAACTAGTTTCAAGATTATGGCATAACTTGTCATATAAATTGAAATCAGAATTTATATCCAAAATTTTAACTTGTAAACTACTTAGCCGGGTTTTAGGCTTTCCATTTAAAATCTACTTCAGCTTGAACTTTGAACGAGTTGTTCCATAGACTTGAATATTAAGAGATTTTGGTGTAAGTATTAAAAAATTAGCTCGTAAGGCTCTCTCTAGCTATTCATTTGTTTTATCTAATATAACATTTACTATTAAATTAGAACCACTTGGCATAAATACGTCATAGATCAAGATCATACTTTGTAGAGTGTCGTAGAATAAAAATAGGAGCAAGGACACCGAGTTCTTTCGGTTTTCTCCCGGGTTCTTATTCCTTTGGTGTATCTTTGCAACTTTAGGGGGCAATTGGCTAGTTTAAAGTCTAATTCTTTAAAGGGTGCTAGCTCAATGGAAGAGCATCTGCTTTACAAGCAGGAGGTTGGTGGTTCGATTCCATCGTGCCCTGATATTCATATATAGGGAATGACGAAGATCAGTTTTTGGTGACGGATGCTCTTTTGACCATCACCAATGAGTTTATGGTGAGACTTTTCGACCCTCACCAAAATATGAAATGGTGACGGTCAACGAACGCCACCATATATGTGCATCAATAGTGACGACCATTAAAGGTCCGTCACCGTAAATCGTTGTTGTTTATATGAAATGGTGAGGGTCACTGTTTGTCATTATAGTCATTATTCGTGATGGACCTTGATGTCACCAATGTGTTTATGGTGACGGTCAATGAACGTCGCCATATATATGCACCAATAGTGACGGCCATGAAAGGTCCATCACAAAAAATCGTTGTTGTTCATATGAAATGGTGACGGTCACTATCCGTCATTATAATCAATATTCGTGACGGACCTTGAATGTCACCATAACACATACTTTCGGCGACGCCACCTTTGGTGACGTTCAGTTTTTTGGTGACGGAGGCTATTTTCCGTCACCATTGCTCATATGAAATGGTGACGGTCACTATCTGTCACTATAAATCATTATTGGTGACGGACCTTGAATGTCACCACAACACCTATACTTTCGGCAACACCACCTTTGGTGACGTTCAATTTTTTGGTGACGGAGGCTATTGTCCGTCACCATTGCTCATATGAAATGGTGACGGTCACTATCCATCACTATAAATCATTATTATACTCTTCCTAGAGGCTACCTCAAGGGAAGAGGTGGGATCCCCGCTCGAGAACACCCGGTGCTAAACAACACAACAATATCAGCTAAGCAACTAGAGAGTGCAACAAGTCATACAGACCACAAAATCAATAATCAATAACATAACCATCTATGGCTACCTTGCCCTCCTTATAAACAATGTGAGCCTTCTCACCTTGGGTCCCACTCATTAGGGTTATTACTATCATGGAGACTTAATTCTCCCATTCACACTGTGTTGTCTCTCATTGATGATCCACTCCCTCCATACCAACGCTGTTGATTTGGTCAAACTTGAACTTGTCCACATGCATTAGCCCCTATTCACACATGAGGGTGCTTTATCCAGCTATGAAGATGATCCCTTTTCACATTAAGAGGGATTTTATTCCTACTAAAGAGATTTATGGGTCTCCCTACCCATTTATTCATCTATGTAAATGACAAGAGAAAAAATTAATATTCCAAGTAGCTGCATGCTAATTTAGGAATATTAAAACTACTTATAAGATATAGCTAAAAACCTTTCCCACCTTTCCTCAATGTATTGTGTTGTCCTCCAACTGCTTCGAATCAACAGAATGGAAAAACAAAGTAAGAAGTATTACACTCATGAGAGAAAATATTTACCGGCTTTCATGCTTAAAGCCATCATTGTAGCAGTTATCGTATTTGAGATAATTCACACGCTGCAGAAGAACAAAACATTATCTATTACTTAGAATTTAAAAGATAAAAGTAGTAATATTTTAGACATGGGGAAATCCTTTTTAAAAATTGATACTTGCAAAATATTGTAATAAAAGAGGAAAAGTGAAGGGAAAGAGATCAATAAATCCATTTTAGAAAATGCAACTTGCAAAAATATTGTAATAAAATGGAAAAACAAAGGGAAACAGATCAATAAATCCATTTTAAAAATTTCTAATTGCAAACATGTTGTAGTGGAAAGGAAAAGCAAAGGGAAAGGCATGGTCTACATATTGATCACGATTAGTTTCTACTCAAATTATGAAAGTTAGGGTGTACATATTGATTAGAATTAGGTTCTACCCAAATTATGAAATGAGAGTCAATTTGGGTATTTCTCTCTCACCTATATTTACATAGGTATACCCCAGCTTAGAGAGACCATTTGATACCAAAGCATCAGCTGTAAATATATACAAAAATTGAGTTTCTAAACTGCAACTTGCAAAAATATTGTAATAAAATGGAAAATCAAAGGGAAATAGATCAATAAATCCATTTTAAAAACTGTTAATTGCAAACATGTTGCAGTGGAAATGAAAAGCAAAGGGAAAGGCATGGTGTACATATTGATCATAATTAGGTTATGCCCAAATTATGAAACGAGAGTCAATTAGGGTATTGATGTCTCGCCTATATTTACATAGGTATACCCCAGCTTAGAGAGAGCATTTGATACCAAAGCATCATTTTTAAATATATACAACAATCCATTAGATTATGGTCAGTGAGGAACTACAGTTATCCAAACAATAGGACTCATTAGTTGAAAAAGGATTTAAGAAAAGAAAAAACTGCAATACTTGTTTTTAGTATAATATTCTCATTGATGTTGCAGCCGTAGTGATTCCAACTATTCCATCTACTCACAAAAAACGTTCTTCAACATTATTGAAGAAACACAATCCAAAGCAACTCATAAACTCAAAAGTAAAATCTCAAATCACTTATATAACATATCTCACCCCATTGGAGGGGTCTGCGCAAGCAAATTTTGAACCAGACTCCTTCCTAAGGTTTTTTCTTAGCACCACAAGTCACAATTAATAATATGAAAGAAAAAATCACGACATATATGAAACATCCATATCAAAAATCCATTGTTTCCTGGCCAAAAAGGTAGGAATGAACAATGGAAATGGTATTTATGTGGTGAGAGAGAAGATGAAACGAATTGTTGAGCAATGCAGATGACAATTTTTATTGTTGATGAGATACAAAGACATTGTATTGGACTCATAGGATATGAACTGGGACTTATGGTTTCTAATTTTATTGTTATTGATTTTGATTTTCACAGTGGGTAGAGCCATCAAATGTTGAACTACTGTAGTGAGATCTGTAGGACATATTTGTTGTGGCCAAGTATGAGGTTGTGGATTCCTCCTTAAATAATTCCCCTAAAGTTGGTATTGATACCATATTTGAGAATTAATAATACAAAATGTTTGGATTCATCATGAAATCGGGTAAAATGCTAAAAACACTTGTTCTTCCCTCTCTCAATCTACAATTCCAAAGTGAGACCCCTTGTATACCTCGTTCTTCAATGTGTAACATTGGTTCAGTCTCCAAAGATGGAGACAAATTGTAAAGCTTCTTCAAATTTCTGAGGAACAACTTTGATTTGATAATGATGCATTGGATTGCAAGCTTTCATTTGAAAAAACAATTGATTGAAGCTTTGGGTAAAAAAATGGTATTGAACAGGGCATTATGAAGGGCGGGTAGATAAAAAAAACAGATATTGAATACAATAAGACTCATGACCCAAGGTTATGGTGAGAGGCCTCCATTACATGTTACTACATTCCCTCCTAACTTCTCTGCGAAGGAAGCCTAGAGCAATTTTTTTTATATAAACTGCCTTCTGAATATAAACCACGTAGTTTGATTTCAGTTTGCATATTAAGACAAGAATATCCATTCCATAGGGCAGCCATGCTTAAGAAAATATAATTGAGCATCCAATTGTTTCCAAAACGTATTACATAAAATGTTCATAGAATTCGCTAGAGTCGTCTTATCTCTATCTCAAGACCCCATTAAATCAATATTGGGATAGCTATGAGGTAAAATATGGCATACACTTTGAACTAGGAAACCAATCATGAGAAAAGGAACTTATGCTACTTCATTAATAATCAAATTACTGCACTCCAAGCCTTCAAAGATTTAAAGGATAGCTCAGGCATGGGATTCAACAATATTGGAATTATACAAATTTTCTATTCCAAATGGAAGGAAATTTCATGGATAAAAACATTTGATAGATCCCCATAAATCGTAACACGAAAAAAAATTATATACTGGCCCACAACTTCTGGAACAATGTCTCTATGCCAATATCATAGTAAAAATGTATCTATGCAAACTAGTCTAGTAACTTGACTGTACAACTATAGCAGCAGCTCTGGTAGGAAGCACCCACCTAGTAGCAACATAGTTGTTTCATGTGTCAATGGGTTGGCAATGATAAGGTCAACGTATCCATGTGATTTAGACCTACTTATCAGAGGAAAGCTAGTAGAACTATATTATATAGGAAACCATCTAGGAGCCAAGAGGAAAGAGCCAATCTAGGAGCCAAGTAGATATGTGAGTCTAAGTGCAACTTAGGTAGAGGCTAGAGTTTAGTGAGAATCTAGTTTTCTCATAAGATCTAAGTAAGAGATATGGAACTATAGGCCAAGTTCTACACCTATGAGTTTCTTCGCTTATGCTTGGATGGCCTGTATTTCGTCCACATTGATAAGGGTTGAATTCCCTTAATGAATGTAGCAGCCAGAGACAAGTTAGCTCTCTTCCTCCCTAACACTCAAAGTGTGATTGATTTTAGGCCCTTAAATAAAGGGACTCTCACAAAATGAACCTAAACATCTTTTTCCGACTATGGTGGGTATAGTCAATGGGTCGAGTGTAATACCTTCAGCCTATTCTTGACCATTGGTCAACTTCCAATGTGTGTATCGCATGAAAAAATTGATTTCCTCCACAATTGAATTTCCCTTCAATTGAATTAACCTCTACTAGTGTACTTCCAGTCTATTCCTTCGGTCATGAAAGAACATAAAGAACATATAATAAAGGATTGTAATATAAGCTAAGATTTTTTGGAATTCGATGGTTGATTAAATAATGAAGTGTATTTTTCCTTTCAGTTCTAGCAACTATGAATGAAGTTGTTACAGAGAAAGTGTTTCTCTATGTGCTATTCATATTTCAACCTTGTTGCATGTTTGATTGAATGATGAAATTAGCTACAATGTTTTGATTTGATTTTCATCAAAATTGTATGTCTTTGCATGTGAGTATGAGAGCTATAATAAATATGATGAGGGCTCCTTGTAAAGAGAAATAAGGTCCTTCATTTTGGGTGGGAGTAGCTTACCTCTTTGGTAATGAATGAGAGTCTTCAGACTCCAAGCGATAAGGAACAAGGAAGGGCTTCTTTCCCCGTAGCTCCAACAATAATGGTTAGTGTAAAGAACATATGCATACATTAGTGAAAGCTTTCAGACCTTTCAAATATTACATTCACTGATAAGAGATATAGAGGGGATATAGCTTAATGGGGCTCTGGCACCATATCTTGAAGATTGCATTCACCAATAAGAGTAACTATTAGGGAAAGAGGCATTGTCCAATAAGGGTAATGTTGTAAATATAAGCTCTATATCAAAATTCCAACAAGGTGTGGGTAGATATGCTAACGAGTGTGTTATGCTGGTCCTTCTACTCGGTGGGGCTTATCATTTTGTGGGTGTCTCAAAGATTTAGTTGAAGTGCATTGATTTGATGGGGGAAAATGGCAGGTCAAGTGTTCCACATGGGGATGGGCCCAATCAGCTCAATGCCAAAGTGAATGGCTTTCAAATTTCTACTTCTAGGGTCAACTAAGGAACTGATTTCTATTTTTCACTATGTCACTCTTCTGATAAATGTGTTTTCAACTAAGCCACAAGGGAGGAAGGATATAGAGTTAGGTTGGTAAAGAGAGCTTAATGGGTGGTTATCAATTTAGGCGTCTTGGGCTACTCGGCTTGACTATAAGGTTGGAATTATAGGAACTTGACTTATAGGCTTGGATACTTGGTTGGGCTTACCTTCCGGGCTATGCTCCAACCAAATAGTAATTCCCCACTGCAGCTAGTCTCTTAGCCAAAAGGTCATTGTGAATTGGTCATAGCTAGTCTCTTTGCTACAAGTTCATTTCTCTTTAAATTCTTAGATGCTCTTAAGATAAGACTGAATAGTATCTTAATATGCTTCATGGATCAACTTCTCTTAGGCCTTTCTAAAACTGCTTGGAAAACACCAAAACCCTAGAGATTAAAATCTTACCAAACTCCCATGCCTTTATTTTGTGACCATGATCAACTATATACTGGATAAAATCACGAGAATTTCTTGAATCCCAAGCTCCTTCCATAGCACCGTCTCACATTAAGTTTGACCATTCAGTGAATTTAATCCAAAATCCACCATGACCCTACATTCAATTTGTAATATTAGTTGATTGCATCAAAAAGAACAACTGCTCTAGAGCCTACGGTGAGGGTGAAGGGAGCAAGATAAAATAATTATTAAGAAGATAAAGAGACAAAAAATTTGTAAATATAAATGTTTTCAATTTTGATTTTTAATATGACCGAGTTAAAACCACATTGAGATTTTCATTTGTTCTGTGGTTAATAGTCCTGGGGTTCTTAGTGCTTTTTAGGCTATATCTAGATGCTAATGCTTAATATATATAACAAAAAAAAAAAATAGCCATGCATTGTAGATAGTTCAAATGTGAAATCAAAATGTACTTTTCAATTTTGATTTCTAATATGACAGAGTTAACATCACATTGAGATTTGCATTTTTTTTTGTGGTTAATAGACCTAGGGTTATAAGTGCCTTTTAGGCTATATCTAGATGCTAATGCTTAATATATATAACAAAAAAATAAAACCATGCATTGTCGATAGTTCAAATGTGAAATCAAAACGTACCCTATTTTCTATGGTTAAATCTATGCTGGTGCCTAACACATCCAACAAAAGAAAGAATGAATTCCAATGTTAAAATTGTTAAAAACATACCCATTTTTTTATGCTTAAATCTATGCTAGTGCCTATGGCACATCAAGGAGACAAAATAACAACCAGTGTGTAGTGAATCTATTCAGATGTGAACTCAGGACATACCCTATTTTATGTTTTTAAGCCTATGCTAGTACCCAACACATCAAGGAAACAAAATAACAACAATGCATGCAGTGAAGATAGTTCGGATATGAACTCAAAAAATACCTTGTTTTGTTTCATTGACAGTAGGCATGGTTCCTCAGTAGATAGTCTGACTTCGTTGTCAGCTTGGATCATCATGATGCTTCCATTGTAGGGTTCAAAGACTTATGATATGTATAGGATATTTTCCCAGCTTGATGAAGCCACAGTCTCCCCACAATAGATTGAAGGTTTCCTTGATAGCTAGAACATGGAACTGTGTCATAAGACTGAGTGGAATCAATTTCATATGAAAGAAGAAGAAAGATTATCTTTTAAGCAAGGAAACTATATAGATCACTTGAGTACTGACCAAGCGTAGGATTTGACTAAGGCTCTTGCCCTGACCGCAAGTAACTGAAGACGAAACATGATCTTTGATGAATCCATTCCCGTGCCCTAACCTGCAAAGAAAAGACGAAACTTACTATCATGAGTGCTTGCTTTTGTTATTAGATTAATTTTCCTGTAGCTTGCTAGCCGAAAGAAATATTATATTAGTTGAACTATGAACCGCTAAAGAGAGTTTCAGTTGAAATTGGTCTCTTCCTCAGGCATGCAATTCATGTAAGGTGAGGGTTCTATATTCTCTTTGTGGGTACTGCTCTCAACCAATCAAATCAGTACCTTTTTCCAAATAGAACTGAAAAGCGACTAGGAGAAGCACCCTCTATACGATTTCCCAAAGCTCTCATGCTCGTAACCTGTTTTACCTCTATCTTCTACTAGCGCCTACACCGGAACGTGAAATTTATTAATTCTAGTACGGATGATTAAGTAACCTATTTCAATAGAGTTATTCTCAATTAAGGTAGGCTAGGCAAGCAAGAGTGGACCAGGTGAAGGTGCTATAAGCTGTATTACCGAGTTAGGTTCCGGAGCTAATAGAAGATTTCCAAAGTGAGGTGAATAAGGAGCTCTGTCATTAGAGTTATTATTATCGTCTTAATACATAATAGGGATAGAAATACAACCCTCTCTGAGCGAGAAATCAAAGGATTTAAGCAAGGGATAAGATGCTTGAAGGCTAGCAAAAGACCGAGAGGAAGAAGAAGCTCATTATAGCTAGTGGTTATGATAAAGTCTTAATTATTGCATCTATTTATGATCTTGGATTATCTGGATCCACTATGCATTAAGTTGATACATTCAGATGATACCTCAATCAATTATAATACACTTAGGAGGATACTGTAACTTAAATATATTAGTTATCCAAAGTCCAGTGATAAATAATAAGGGCAGGGCATTTATTAAATTTAGTATGGAGGCCTGCCCTCAGCTACAGGTCTTGTAATCACATTTCTCTAGTGGGCACCAGTCTAGAGTGGCACATATAAGATCCTAGTTTGTATCACCAATAGAATATTCCTCCTCCACCCGAACCAGAGCAATAATTGTCTTGTTAAAACTGCTTTCACATCTTATATAATTGCAACACAGATCCATAGTCCAAAACCATAGTTGGGAAAACCATGAACTATTGTGGGAGTTGTTTCGATTTAGCATCAAGTTCGAGGAGGAGCCGAAGTGGGTGGATATACATATACCATCAGTGATTTCGTAGAGAGAAAAAATACCACGTGGGCCCTCACATGAGAGTCACGTGTCCTCACTACTTCGTCTCCATAACAAAGTGTAAGCCTGAAGCATGCCACTTAAAGTTGCATGCCGCTATTCAGGAAGCAATTCAATTAATACATAAATAGCTCTAGCCTCTATGGCCTTGATTTTATGATTTCTTCAGGGGAACAAATGGCCATTAAAGCTTCTAGAGAAGAATAATTTGCCTGAGGGCAGACCTCCTTTGTCAAAATTTGGAGTCCTTCAATCGGATCTTCGTCCGCATTCACAATGAGATGTTGCAACATGTTGTTCCCACTGCTAGAAAGGGTCTTCAGTAACATGACCGAATGAAGTCTGGCATTGCAACTGCCTCTCTTAAGAATCCATGAAATTGATTCCAGGTTTTTGGATAGAGTAAGAGAATGCGCAGTCTCGTCTGTCATGGGAAGAGAATTCAAAATAAAGAGTTCAAGGGTGGTGTGGAAGCCCACCCATCTATCTAGCTAACCTTTGTCCAGGTCTTGACCTAGTGTCAGAAGGCGTAGAGGTAGGAAGAAGCCTTCCACCCTACTAGCTTGATTTAATAGCCATAACCACCGTCAAATAAAATGAAAAGGAAAGGGCTAGCTACTATTTATCCCTTCAAATACTGGATATGACATGATAGAGTATTTGTGACATTACAAGACTCAAACTGTGGCAGGTCATTTCTGGAGTGGATGAATTCAAGGAAGACGAAGGGGTTGGTTGTGGGTTGGTTGCAATAACCAACTCAGATTTCATATGCACAAGACACTTCTTTAAATGGGTGTTCCACACATTCTTGATCTCATTGTCAGTTCTTCCTGGAAAGTACAAAGGAATTGTGAACCATTTGCATTATAACAAAATTGGGATTAATTCAGAATCAAGTAAAATTCTGAAACATTATTCCACTTAAATTATAATTGGGAACCTAGTACCATTACAAATTTTTTTTTGGATTATAATAGACTTCTAACAATTGCTTCTACAGAAATGGCTTCCATAGAAATGATGCTTTCTCACAAAGGGGTTATCTCCCGGAGCGATCAGATTCTTCGGCCTCATGATGGCTAGGGCCTATTGTTTTAGCCAAATTTGAACCTGTTGCCTTTTATTTCCCCCCTTCCACTGCTTACTCTGGTCCAACAAACAAATTTTTCCGAGGTTCCGCCATCCAGAGAAAGAGCATCCAACTTTTTCTTATCATTCTTTCCATCAGTGGTATAGTTCGGAGAAAAAATAAAGGAACGTTAATCAGGTGACAGTCCCATAGATGGGAAAGAAGCTTGAAATGTTATGTGTAAAGTAGACTACAGGTGAAACACACCACAACATATGATAATCCATTTTCAACATGGTAACAACCTGCATTGAGCACCTGGCTTGAGCTCAGAGCTTATGCGTTTGGTACATGCATTGAGCATTTGGCTTTAGCTTAGCACTTATGATTTTAGTCTATCATAGAGTTTGGTCGCATAATCGCATAACATTTAATAAACTAATGCTAACATTAGTTTATTTTTTTCAAAATACTTTAAAATGGCAAATGCTCATATCAATATAACCTAGGCTTGCCTCTTTTCCATCCGAGGAAAAGGCCAAAACCATGAAATCTCATTTAGAATAGCTTTAATATTGTTCGTGAAACACATACGAATAAAAAACACAAATAGACTAAAAATAAGTAATGCTAATAAAAAATAATCGATACATATAATCCCATGTCATCACAATCGTTAACTATAATCCCATTTCGTGACGACATGGACTAATTAGTACACCCTTACAACTCTCACCCCTTCTTAATCACTTGATACAAAAAATCATAAAAAAAATCATAATTATACATGATTATGCTGAGAGACACATTCTACAGCCCAGTATGACCCGATGTGTAAGTATGTCGGAAGCCAAAATAACAAAAACTAAAGAAAAATTTAAAAATAAAATCTCAATAATGTCGACTTAAACAATAATTTAGAAAACCATATAAATAAACAATTAAAAATTCATTAAAAAATAAATTTATCAAAATATGAAGAGGTTTACGAACACAAAAAAAGATATGGTAAATAAATAAAAATATAAATAAATTAGAGATATAGTAAATAAACTAAAGGCCTATGGGCCAAATACCATATTTATAAAATAGGTATGGTAAATAAATAAATATAAAAGAGGTATAAGGAGGTAAGGTAAATAAATAAAAATATATCAAATAAGATTAGAAATCAACATCTAATTATATATGAAGTCTATGGCTCAAATACCATGGACTAAATTATTATTAATAGCATGCAAAAAAACATTATTGCGCCTAGAGGCACATTCTACAGCCCAGAATGACCGTGCATTCTACAGCCTAGTATGACCCCGATGTGTAAGTATGTCAGAAGCCAAAATAAAAAAACTAAATTAAAAAAAAATACAATCTAGAAATAATGTCAGCTTAAAAATAACTTACACAACCATATAAATAAACAATTAAAAATAAATTTAAATAATATAAATTTAAAATATGAAGAGTTTTAAGAACACTAAAAAAAGAGATATAGTAAATAAATAAAAACATAAATAAACTAGAGGTATGGTAAATAAATAAAACCTCCTTTTCTACTTACTTGGGAGGTATGGTAGATAAATAAAACTTCTTTTTATATTTACTCCATAAACCTCTTTGCATTTACAAAAACTCAAAAAAGAGGTTTTATTTAGGTGAATCTTATGGGTCAAATACCATGGGACAAATTATTATTAATACCATGTGCCAAATACCACGGGCCCAATACTATATTTATAAAAGAGGTATAAAAAGGTAAGGTAAATAAATAAAAAAATATCAAATAGGAGTAGAAATCCACATATAATTATATATGAAGCCTATGGACCAAATTAATAATAATAGCACGCAAAAAAAACATTATTAACCCTAACATTAATATTAAAATATTAATATTAATATTATTAAATCTAATAATCATATTAATATTATTAAATTTAATAACTTTAGATCAAGACAATATTAAATTTGTTATATATATATATATGGGAGGGAAGAACAAAGACATATGATAGAGGTGGAGAAATAGCCAGAGTGACAAAGGAGATATGGAGATAAATGAAGGAGAGGGGAGAGGAGGAATGAAGAGAGAGAGAGGGAGAGGAGTGAGAGAGGTAGAGAAGGGTAAGAGAGGGAGAGGGAGAGGGAGAGGGAGACATAAAGATGGAGGTGGGAGAGAGAGATAAGGAGAGAGGATTGGAGGGTGTAGAGAGAGAGAGAGAGAGGGCGGGGGGTGGTGGGGGGAGAGAGAGGCATAGAGAGTGAGAAGTGGAGAGAGAGGGAGTGACAATGGAGATATGCAGAGAGAGTATGTATGTTTAGGGTGAGATAAAGAGACATAGGAGGAGTGATTGAGACAAGGGGGGAGAGAAGGAGAGAGAAGAAGAAAGGGAGGGATATAGTAACATATTTGGAGAGAGAGATAGAGTGATGGAGGAAGAGAGAGGATTTGAGAGAAAGAGATAGAGAGAGAGAGAGGGAGAGAGAGAAAGAGAGTGATGGGGGAGTGAGAGGATTGTATGGGAATGAGAGAGAGAGAGAGAGAGAGAGAGGGAGGTAGGAGAGAAAGGGAGAGAGAGGAAGGAAAGGAGAGGGGACTTGAGAGGGAGGAGGAGAGAGGGAGGGAAGATGAAACACATAGAGAGTGACAAGTGGAGAGAGAGAGGGAGTGACAAGGGAGAGATGGAGAGAGAGTGTAAATGTTTGGGGTGAGATAATGAGATAAAGAAGGAGATATGGAGAGAAGGGAGGAGAGAAGGAGAGAGAGAGTGGCATATATTAACAAATTTGGAAGGTAAAGATAGAGAGAGAGAGAGGTGGGAGAGAAAGGAAGAGAGAGAGTGGAGAGAGGTAGGGAAATAATGATGGAGATGGATGGGGAGAGAGAGGGAGGTAAGAATGAATATAGAGAGTGTGAAAGTTGGAGAGAGAGAGAGAGAGTGAGTGATAAGGAATATGGAGAGAGAGGGAGAGAGGATAGTAGGAGGGAAGAGAGATATAAGCGAGGGAGAGGGAGGGATGGGAGAGGAGGAGGGAGTGATAGAGAGATATATTGGAGAATGAGAGTGTATGTTTTGGGGTTGATATAGAGAGACAAAGGGAGATAGAGATATAGATGGAAGGTGAAGAGAAAGAAGAGATAGATGGAGATAGGGAGGGAGGGACAAAGGGATTGATAAATATGGAGTGAGAGAGAGTGTGTTTGTCGGGGTGAGAAAAAGAGACAAAGGAGGAGATATGGAGGGACATATAGATATATATGGAGGGGGGAGAGAGGGAAGAATATTTATTGCAATATATGCATTGATTTCGGTGTAGATGGTGATTTCTAATCCTATTTGATTTCTTGAACTAGATGCATTGATTTTAGTGTAGATTTTGATTTCTAATGATATTTGATTACTTGCACTATATGTATTGATTTCAATGTAGATGATTTCTATTCCTATTTGATTTCTTGAACTAAATGCATTGATTTTAGTGTAGATGGTTATTTCTAATCTTATTTTATTGCTTGCACTAGATGCATTAATTTCAATGTCGATGTTGATTCCTAAATATATTTTATTGCTTACACTAGATGCATTGATTTCAATATATATGATTTCTAATCCTATTTTATTGCTTTCACTAAATGCATTGATTTCAGTGTAGATGGTGGTTTATAATCCTATTTGATTTCTTGATTTGGTTTATATGTAGATGTTGATTTCTAATCCTATTTGATTTCTTGCATTAGATGCATTGGTTTTAGTGTGGATGTTATTTTCTAAAATTAATTAGATTTTTTGCACTAGATGCATTGATTTTAGTGTATATGTTGATTTCTGATTTGATGTAATTGGATGTATGATGGTACACTAATTTTAAAGTCATCGGATTAATAGTGCGCATTGATTTTAGTGTATGCACAACAAATTATTGACAATGTAGATTTATTTTTGTGTTATAGTAATTAAACTTACTAATATTGGAGAGGAAGAGAGACAAGGTATGATGTTTACTACAACAGATCTAGATAAATATTTAAATGGTTTATGATTTCAATTGTCTTTTTCATATAATCAATACGAAAATATGACAAAACTAACAAGAGTGTCAATAAGAATAGTATAAGAAAATAGTTTGAGATTGATCACAATGAAGGCTATATGTAATTTACTACATTCTTATTATTCACATTTTCTATCATTCAATATTATTACATTGTCACTTTGCATTCAAAAAATTTATTTCATCATTTTTCGTCATTCAAGTTATTTTACAATATTTATCATCTCAACAATTGAGATAACTAAGAAAATTTAAAATTAAAATGAATCGATAAATCTCAAACATATTTAGCATATTTAAAATGGTTATAGTAATATTAGATGTATTTACATATTATTGATAAAATTAATCATATGTTCTTTATGTTATCAATAGATTTTCCTTGGTCGCACACGACTGAAACCAGCCTAGATCCATCTTAACTCCGGATCTATTAAGCGCCGAAAGAGATCAAATCTCTTGAGATTCAAACCTTTCCTGAAGTTTTTCACTCAAAAAAGAGGTTTGAACCTCAAGAGATTTGATCCCTCTGAGTACTTGATAGATTCGGAGTTAAGATGGATCTAGACTAATTATTATCAATATAAATTCACTTTGATTCTTCAACTTTACAATATTGAAAAAATATATTTAAATTCCCATAATTTTCTACAACAAAATATCTAACAAAAACAAAAGACCCACCATAAGATTTACCTATTTGGCATCATTAAAGAAATCTACTTATGCATATATCATATTGCCATAAGTAACAATTCACATAAATAAAAATCCTCATTCAATAGCTTCGATATTTGAATCCATTTAGCAGTTAATGTTTGAAACCCAAATAATTGGATCTATGGATTTTTTTTTTTAATCTTAAGTCATTAAAGTTGATTCGCACGATCTTGATACTTGACTTCTAACAGGTTTAGAGCATGACAAACCTGGTTACATGGAGCAGACGATGCTGTGTCAACTCCGTACTGCACGTATCACTTTAGAGCCATATGCCATGTTCATGTTAAATGACCTTTGATAAATGTTTTTTAAATGTGCACAAGAGTTTAGGAAAAATAATTAATTAATCTTGAAACTAAGAAAATTATTTCCAAGCATATAGGTCTGTTGAATTATTCAATTTGAAGTATTTTATCCACCATTCAAACACTAGCCAAAGCTGCATGGATCGTATAGAAGTACTACCAACTAAATGTGCATTACTAAACCTTTACATGAAGTCATTTTTAAGGTCTTTGTCTACTTTTAAGGCTTTAGTCTAATGGTTACATGAAGTCATTTTTAAGGTATTAGTCTACTTTTAAGGTTTTAGTCTAAGTGTTACATGAAGTCATTTTAAAGGTCTTAGTCTACTTTTAAGGTTTTAGTCAAAGTGTTACCTAAGTCATTTTAAAGGTCTCAGTCTTTTTTTAAAGGTCTTAGTCTAATTGTAATTGTGATGAGTTTTAGAGTGTTTGTGTATGTTAAATTTGTTTGAATTTTAATAAGAATAGTTGAAATTATAAGTTTGAGTTGTGAATTAATTTTTATATTTTAAGAAGTTACATGTTTAAAATAAAAGATGTAGAGTATGTATGTTTTAATAGAATTAGCAGTCAAATTTTTTAGTTGAGGTTAGTCTTTTATTCCACAAATAAGGGGGTCTTATACACCAACTTTATGTTTGTCTTGACCATGACCTTAAAATTGGATAATAATAATAGTAATATACAATTAGAGTGTCCTACCCTAAATTTATCTGTATATTTAAAAAATAATAATATTTAACAAAAATTGCTTAACCAAATTGAAAAGAAAACTCCAAAACAAAAATACAACCATATAAATTAAATCACATCAATCTATAATATACATAAAAAACTTAACTACACAATACATCTTACATGGTTAAAATAAAAAATAAATAAATAAATTATTATTATTATTAAATAATAAAAATAATTAATGTATAAGTTAAACATATATATAAACGTAACAAGATACTTAATCATATAAATTTAGCTACACTTTATAATGAAGATTCTTTATTTATAAATAGATTTTGTTACAATACCATGGTTTATCAAGACTACTTGCCCAAAAAAATATAACTCATTTCATATGGCACTTGTTCATATGATGTTTTCGTAATTAATTTATTTTAATTCAAATAATGAAAGGAAAATAATTACTTTGAAGATAAATTTCAACTTTTGATTTATGATTATTACTATGAATATTTAAAATATGTGGAGATTAAATCTATATCATTCATTTAATAATTATTAATAATTAAATTAAAATTATAAAATAAAATATTTTGTGAAGATTAAATCTATATCATTCATTTAATAATTATTAATAATTAAATTAAATTTATAAGATCTTTGTCCACAAGGAAGATGATGATGTGGTATAGTGTTAAGGTTCTGTGGTGAAAAATCTAGTCATGTTAAGGACTAGTGTGGTCCAACGTTAATATGAACCCTAGGTGATTATGAAGATCATCAATTCCAAATTTTATGGTGAAAAATCTAGCCATATAAAAAGCTAGTATAATCCAACCTTAATATGATCCGTAGGTAATTTTAACAGCTTAAATATCTCTATGTCATGATTTCTTGATTTCTTAACCATATAATCATCTAAAACCCACACAACTTAACAAACAATTTTTTTTATAAGAACAAAATCTTATTTTATAAAAACTCCTCCAAAATAAACACCTCTCCACAGAATTACACAAAGCCATTAACCTATTCATACACACTGCATGTTACACACCGCCATTTTTAAGCTATTCATACACTGCATGTGTTTCAGGACTATCTCAAACTCCATAGCTTTTTATTGCTTCGATTTCTAAGCAAGATAGCATATGAGAGCTTGAATGGCGTGAAAGTATGTTAGCCTTAGATTTCGTCTTGGCACAGAGCACCAATTTATGAAGTCTCGAGAAGAGCACAACGTAATGATTGCAAAAGCACTTTCATGATACATTTGCTCCAAATTTTTAAAATCATTTTACTTGCAAGTATCTCTTCCCCGCAGCCCATGGAGTCTGGAAATTTCTTAAATTAAACAAAGATTTCAACAGGTTTGGCCGTTCTGAACCGCACATGCAATTTTGGGAACGAGGATAATGGTTTTGGGGTTTCGCCATTAAAGTAAAGTCGAAGCACTCTTTTCAATGCTTTACAACAATTATAAGTGGCGCCCGGAACTATAGAACCATAACCAGAGAATCAGAATCCCTAGGCACATAATAGAGATTCGTGCAGTGAGCGGTTGGATGTTCATCCGACTATAATCCCAACGCTACGCTGATTGTCACATGAATTCTTTTTTAATTTTTCAACTTGCGAGCTTGCATTTATGATTGACACTAGTCGAGATGCCAGAGGCCTCTCTATTATTTTTTAGGGTTAGTTTGGATTCCTTCCGAGAGCTTCTCGGTCTTCGAATTTTATATTTTTCAATCATTGGGGCAATGGCTTCCCAGAGGTCTATATTTTTCAATCATCAGTGCCAGAGTAGTGATAATATTATATAGAGGAGGAGCCAATTACGGCCTTTGAATTGATTATTTTAGTAGTTTATCCGAGCAATCCTGCGGGGAGTGCGGTGCAAAGTTGCTGAATGCGAACTACTTAAAGCATCTGGTGCGTCAGGGTTACAGCGCAGAGCATATTTGATTGTGGGTCTGGATCGGTTTTCTTCACAAACTTTGGTTTGTCAAGGCAGTGCAAGATCCTATGTAGAAAATCCTGCCAGTTTGTGCAAGATCCGATTTAGA
This sequence comes from Pinus albicaulis, assembly GCA_034641835.2. Lineage (NCBI taxonomy): Eukaryota > Viridiplantae > Streptophyta > Pinopsida > Pinales > Pinaceae > Pinus > Pinus albicaulis. The sequence goes on from CM076579.1 coordinate 261,045,654, forward strand.
AACTCCTGTCATTTTGCTCGAGCTGTGTATATCATTACAGTTCTTCTGGCTTGTTCATTTTCATTTTAGTTCTACAGCAAGGAGTGCCTTAACAGCCAATTTATTTACCGTTATTTTTCTCAATTTGTTTTCTGAGAATTTATTGTATTGCTTTTACAGTAAGCTTTCTCTTTTGGATCTAGTAGGTGAGATTACTACATAGATTTTTTCTTTGGGATTAAGGTTTTATGGGTGATTTATGGCAAGGAGTGTCTTAACAGCTAATTTATTTACACTTTTTAATTTGTTTTCTGAGAATTTAGTGTGTCATTTTTGAATTGCTTCTACAATAATAACAGCTCGACTTTCTCTATTGAATCTGGTGGGTGGGATTACCAGAGAGATTTTCTTTTTTTGGGATTAAGGTTTTATAGGTGACTTATTGCAAGGAGTGTCTTAATAGTATCCATATTCATAGTCAATCCAAATGTATCCAAATGTCCTTGACCCTGTGAGTTAAAAGTCTCCCAATTTATTATTGTCGTTTTCAGAAAATTTGTTTTTATGTCATTTTGGAATTGCTTGTACAGTAGTAACATCTCTTCTTCCTCTATTGGACCAGGTAGGTGGAATTACAGGGCATATTTTTGTTTTTTTCTTTGAAGATTTTTCTTTGAAGATTAAGATTTAATGAGTGACTTATTGCAAAGACTGCCTTAGCAATGTTCAAGCCTACGACCCTGTCAGCTAGAGGACTGCCTTAACAATCTTCAAGCCTATGACCTTGTGATTTATCACCAGGATTATCTTAACAATGTTCAAGCCTATGACCTTATGACTTATCGCAAGGACTGCCTTAACAATGTTCAAGTTTACGATTTGGTCATCTCTTCTTCTTCTGGTAAGTGGAATTATGGGACATATTTTTGTTTTTTTTTGTAAGATTAAGATTTAATAAGTAACTTATTGCAAGGACTGCCTTAACAATGATCAAGCCTACAACTCTGTCAGCTAGAGTTCTGCCAATTTGTTATTGTTGTTTTTAGAAAATTGTTTTTTCTCATTTTCAAAAGTGTATGATCCTGTCAGGTACAGTTCTGCCAATTTGTTATTGTTGTTTTCAGGAAATTGATTTTGTCTCATTTTCAAATTGCTTAACAGCTAGTCTTCCTCTATTGGATCTGGTGGGCACATTTTCTTGTTTGGGTTGGTAGGTGGGATTAGAGGGCACACTTTTTTTGGGTTAACATTTAATGAGTGACTTATGGTAAGGGCTGTCTTAACAGTATACTCATTTGTGAGCTAGAGTTCTCCCAATTTGTTGTGGGAAAAATTGTTTTGTGAATTGCTTCTACAATAATAACAGCTTGTCTTCCTTATTGGATCTGGTAGGTGGGATTACAGGGCAAAAGATATTTGACAGTGGGTCTGTCTCCTTTTTCTCAACAAACTTTGGTTGGTTTACAAGATCAGATTTAGAAATTCCTGCCCTTTTTGGGGGAGAACTTTGCTGGTCATTCTAGTTCTCAATTGTGGAGTATCGCTATAAAATCTGCTCAGCTTCCCCAAAGTGATCCAAAAATGAAAGGAAACAAGGCCAACAAGATCCGTCAGATTGTGCGCCTGCGACAGATAGTGAAGAAATGGCAGCAGCTCGCCAGTGCCCACAGGGAAGCTCTGGCAGCCATTAATGGCGTCGGTTATGGAAACCTGAAACGAAAAAGCGACAACTGTCCCGAAGATGTTCCCGCCGGATATTTGGCCGTTTATGTGGGAAAAGAGCTGAAACGGTTCATAATCCCAACGGCCTACTTGAATTATCCTGTTTTTAAGGCCCTGCTAGCAAAGGCCGAGGAGGAATTTGGGTTCAACCACAAGGGAGCCCTCACTCTCCCCTGTGACACTGTTGTTTTCGAGCATCTCACATGGATGTTGGGCAAGAATGACGAGACGACACAGAGCATGAGCCTGGAGCAGCTCATCAGCTTCTACCGCCATGAGGTCGAATGTGTATCATCAGAGGCCAAAGTCATGTACTCCAATCAATTGGGCCTCAGAGCTTCGGCGCAGAAATCCTTCTGTTAATCCCTAAAATCTTGCAAATATGAAGCATATTTCATTAGTTAGATTAACGGAAGGGATTAATGGGTCTAAGCGGCCTGTAATACTAGAGTTGATTAGACAAGTGTGCAAACTTGTAGGTATCTGCACACTTGGAACAGGGTTTTCTTTAATAGCAGGCACGAGAAGTCTGATGATATCACTGTAATAAACACTATTATCGAGACTTTTAATGGCAAAATCAAGTAATTATTGATAGTCGATAAAATGTGTTATAATTCAGTAATGATATTATTTTTTTTTACTTTTTTGGAGTATAAAGCACATTGGTTAGAAATGTCTAAAATAATGATGTAATTGATCTGAAATAATGATGTAATTGATCTGAAAAATACATTTTTCTAAATTATGGATCTTAAAAGTCTTTGATTTAACAAAATGTACAATGAGTATTTGACAAATCCAGTTATATTATGTACAATTTTAATTTACTTATTATTAATTATTAGATTAATGGTAATTATTTAATCTCAAAATACTATAAAATATTTTTAGTAATATAAATTAAAATATTTCTAGTAATATAAATTAATCAAACGTTAAGATTTATTTTGAAAATAGTTATATTTTTTTGCTATTTTAGTTAAATTTATTAATTAAAAAAATATATTATATAAATAAGTGGTTTTTTTCCCGAAGTTGTGTTAGTCTTGAGAGGACTGTACACTTGACCTTTGGCTTGAAAGACCCTTATCCAAGGAAATCTAAGCCATCCACACCAACCCTTAACATCGCCTGGTTTTTGTCCATGAAGTTTGGAATTGGTGACCTTCGCCTAGTGCCTTAACGGACCTCATCATTGTCTATTCTAGGCCCAGTGAACATATAAACAAGTGTACGGTTCTTTTGGCATGTGGCATTCAACATTATCTATTCTAGGCCTAGTGAACATATAAACTTGGTGTACGGTTCTTTTGGCATGTGGTATTGATAACCCATGATGTTGCTCCATGGTTAAAAATCTTGTTGGATGTTGGCATGTGGTATTGACAACCCATGATATTGTCCCATAGTTAAAATGTATATATGTTTGGCATATCATTAGTATTACCACTAATAATTTTCTATATGGTTCATGGAGCTGTGACCTTTTAGTCCACATAATATTTATACCAGGGAGATCCATCCCAAAGGATATCACTTTCTGCTGATCCATGCCTAGAGAGTACTAAGAGAACCTGGGACCTCTCAATAACAAAAGTGCTTTAGGAACTATAGTGATAATATTTATTATTTTAAATAAAATTATAATTTAGTTAATTATTATGATTTTTAAATTTTAGCAACTATATATTTATATGAAGAACTAAGTGTTTTGATGTTTATTATGAATTGCTAAATCTCCACATTTATTAATAGCTAGACTAATTATAGTGTTTATTTTTATTTTTATTTTTTTCAATTAATTTTATTCAAAATTTAATAAAAATAGTTGAAATTAAATATTTTAAATTTAACTATAAAGTCTAAATAATTTAAATATTACAGAAAGTTTTTTCCAATTCTAAATCTAATTATACTCTTGTTAAATATTAAATTTTTGTGATCCATAATATTATAAAAATGAATTTGGAATTAATCGTATCATTAAAATTTAATCAAAATTTCTCTTTATTAAGATTTAGTTCATACCGTGTAACTGAATTTTCAGTTTTGTTGTTAAATTTACAGTATATAGTTAATGATATTGAATGATATTGATTAAATTTGTTGTAATGATATTGAATCATAATATCAATCAATTAAATTTACAGTATATAGATTACGTGAATCAGTATATCACAGCGAAGCAAGAGAATCTACGACCTGTTTCAGGCAACTCCGAGACTCCACGTTCTGTGTTAATTGTAAATTGTCATACATCCACTGTTTAAAAAGATGTGCTTGCCATTATAAAATTTGATCATTCCACCGATTCAATTATTCAGAACCTGGAAAACAATAAATATATATATATATATATATATATATATATATATATATATATATATTCCACTGATTCAAACATTTAGAACATGGTAAGATCAATCTAGCGTGCCCACGAGATGATTGATTACATATCTTCAGAACATGGGAAAATCAACCTAGCTTTCCCACTAGGTGATTGATTTGGTGGTGATTATTCTTGTTGTTACTCTTTTCTATAATAATTAATAATATTCATGTTGGTGGTGATTATTCTGGTTGTTACTCCTTTTTATAATAATTAATAATATTTATATTTTTATATTTTTAATAGTATTTAAATTTTATAATTTAATTAAATATTAAATTGGTGTATGAGATTTCTTTATAAAATAAGAGATTTTTTATTATTTAATTATTAAAATTTAAGAAGATGTATATATTCTATTTCTCTAATTTTTATTAGGAAAAATACAATTGTTTTTGAGGTTGGCCTCCCCCATTCTCCAACACATCTCTCATCCATACCTATCGCTTCCCATAACCTGCTCTCCCTAAACTCCGCCTTCCCTCTTTCTCACTCACCCTCTTTGCACAACGCTCACCATTCTCCCTCACTCCCTCACGACCTGCATTCGCCCTCACCCATTTCCTCTCACTGCTCTCTCTCCCCATCATACCCGGCCTCCCTCACTGCTATCTCTCCCCATACACCCGCGCCCCCTCACTGCTATCTCTCCCCATCATACCCCGCCTCCCTCACTCCTATCTCTCCCCATACACCAGCGCCCCCTCACTGCTATCTCTCCCCGCATTCCCCACGCCAACTACAGTAGTTCCTCACCACTCCTCTTCACTCCGTCCTGCTGCCTACGCGACTCCCTCCCACCTGCTACCCCTAGCTCTGGCCACAACTCCCTTGTGGCCTCACAGCCCTCCTACCTACATACCTGACTCCAATAACTCCACCCTGTCTGCGCTACCACATCACTACACAACGCTTCCCTCTCCGTGGTCTGTCGGCCCTCCATTTATATATCAACAGAATCATATATACCCGCCTCCATTTATATATCAACACAGTCATATATTACAATGCACCATATGTAATACTGTTCTGGCTTTACAACACACCATATTATATTACGTTCTATCCGCCATATTGAATACTCCATATTACATCATTCACTCCATATTACGTTCTGTCTGCCATATTGAATACTCCATATTACATCATTCACTCCATATTATGTTCTGTCCGCCATTTATTCTCACTGTCATATTGAATACCCCCCCCCCCCCCCTCCACCCACCATATTTTCAATACAAATAAATTTTCCTTCTTCAAACACAAAAATATATATATATTTTTTGGTGCAGAATTCAGTATTTTTAGCAAGAGTTTTTGTCCCCTTTAATTGAGAAAATTTTCAGAATTGAAGATTTTCTAGCAGAATTTTTCCTCTTCAAAAGAATTTTTTCCAGCAAACTAATGCATTCTCTCATATCTATTGTTGGGGTGGTTCTCTTCGGCAAATAGAACTATCTTGAATGGTCTCGGAAAATCAAGCACACACTCATTTTTAATGATTTGTGGAAAGGAATCTGTGAAGGACAAGAAGGAAATCCACCAGCAAAGCCCACTTCAGACAAAGAGCTCGCCATTTGGGAAAACAAGAACTGCAAGGCCTATGCCTTGATTGTAGCTTCCGTAAATGAAGAGGTGAGTCACCATATTTCATCATTCTCAAATGCCTATGATGCCTTGAGCAAGCTAAAAGAACTCTATGACTCACATTCAGAATTAGAAAATGTTCAATTGATGATTAAGCTGTTCAGTCTTGAAATGAAGAATGATGATCCCCTTGTTTTAGCTTCAGAAGTAAGATCTATAATGCATGACATTGAAAGCACTAGTGTAAAAATGGACATATCTCTCATAGCATATGTTAAGGCATTATATCCGACTTACTCACATTATCTTGAGTCATTGCAAGCAAGTGGGAACCTTGAGCATATCACCTTTGATACACTTGAGAAAAAGTTTGCAGAAAGAGAGAAAGCTTTCGGGAAGATGACAGTCCCTTCGTCTTCTGAAGAGGCTGCATACTTGGCACATAGAGAAAAGAGTCATGCTCCAGATTCATCCAGAGGAAGAGGTGGCAGAAGAGGCAGAGGAAGAAGAAACTTCACAGAAAGGGGGGGCAGACAATCTGACAAATCCAATCTTCATTGCACACGTTGCAATAAAGATGGACATGATGCATCCAAATGCAGGACACCTTGGGAGAAAATTGAGCAGCAAAGAAATCAAGACAAAGGTAAAACTAATGACAAAGACAAAGGTAAAGCACCTGAATCCGCTCATTATGTTCTAGCACATTGCAACAATGGAGTAACTGAAGACTTGTTTGATGTTTCATTTACTTCATGGAGAGATGATTGGTTGCTAGATTCAGGAGCAACATGTCACATGACATTTAGAAAATATTTTTTTGAAGAATTCACCGACAAAGTTGATGGAGCAGTATATTTCGCAGATAAATCCAAACTCAAGCCATCAGGGCTTGGCACAGTCAGGCTTAAACTGCCTGGTCTTCCTGATCATATCCTACATGAGGTTCTATACCTCCCCGAGTTGAAGAGAAACTTGCTGTCCCTGATCGAAATCCGGCAGCAAGGACACTCAGTTCACTTGTTTGATGGCAAGGCAGAGGTCAGATCAGCATCAGATCACTCACTTGTCAGGGAGGGAATAGAAGAAGGGAGACTCTTGAAGCTGAAAGGTTCATCTGCTCATGCTCAAAACTTTGCATTCAGTTCACATCATGATGAAGGTACATTCCCATCAAGTCTTTTATGGCATGCTAGATTTGGACACTTAAACTATGAAAGCCTTTGTTTGTTGAAGAAAAATGGTGTTGATGGACTGCCTACAATTCCTAGAAAACCTAAGGAATGTGATGCTTGTATTCTAGGAAAGCATAGCAAACAGCCATTTCATGATTCACACTCTAGAGCACATAGAAAACTTGAGCTTGTTCATTCAAATTTATGTGGCCCTATGCCTATTGCTTCTACAAATGGAAATAAATACATGATGACATTTATTGATGACTACACCAGAATGTGTTGGATTTACTTATTGAAGAACAAGTCTGATTCTTTTCAAGCATTCAAGAATTTTCATGCATGGATTGAAAATGATGCACAAACTAATATTGGCTCTCTATGTACTAATAATGGAAAAGAATACACTTCAAACAAATTTGAAAATTATCTTCGTCAACATGGAATCAAACATCAAACAACTGTGCCATATAATCCCCAACAGAACGGTGTAGCTGAAAGAATGAACATAACTATTTTAAATATGGTTCGCTCCATGTTATTTTTCAAGAATGTAAAATTGATGTTTTGGGCTGATGCAGTTCTATGTGCTGTTTACATAAAGAATAGGTGTCCTTCAAGCTCAATTAGAAACAAAACTCCTTTTGAAATGTGGCATGGCCACATTCCTTCGGTAAAGCATTTCAGGGTCTTTGGGTCCACCTGTTATGCCTTGATACCCAAGGGTCAAAGGAACAAACTTGGTGCTAGAAGCAGAAAATGTATCTTCTTGGGTACTCCAATACCTCCAAAGGATATCGTCTCTATGATGAAGCAAATAAGAAGTTTGTGATAGCAAGAGATGTCATATTTCTTGAATCTTCCAAGAGTGACAAGGTTGTTGAGCGGCAACTTGATCGCCTGGATAGATTCACACATGCAAAGTATTTCCAAGAATTTGATAATGAGATTCCACATCTTGAAGGGGGGATTCCGATATTGAATCAAACTGTGGAATCATGTCCTGAAGCACTCTCTCCCCCACATGAAGAAACAACCACAGATGACACATTGAATGATGTGATTGACAAAATTGGGAGATTGAATCTTGAATCAATCCCAACTCAGTCAAATGACCAGCCTGGGCCATCTCAGAAAGGTCCTCCCAAATGGCTGACAAAGACACTGGAGAATGTTCATCCCGATGAGGTTGGAAAAACAGGAACAAGAAGTTCCACTCAACAAATCGAAGGTGATGTAGATAATTCTGATTCCCCTGTTGATATGGATATTGCTTATAACTGTGAATTGAGTTTGTCTATAGATCATGAACCAAATTCCTTCAAAGAAGCCGCTTCTCATGATGAATGGAAATAAGCGATGCAGAAGGAGTATGATGCCTTGATAAAGAATGGCACTTGGAAGCTGGTTGATCCGCCTTTGGGAACAAAACCAATTGGCTGTAAGTGGGTCTACAAGAACAAGTACAAAGAAGATGGCTCACTTGACAAGCACAAGGCCAGGCTTGTGGCAAAAGGTTTTGCACAAAAAGAAGGAATCGATTATGAAGAAACTTTTTCTCCCACAGCAAAATGGACCACCATCCGGACTCTCTTTGCCCTAGCAGCTCAGAATGGATGGAAATTCCATCAGATGGATGTAAAAATAGCTTTTTTGAATGGAGATCTAAAGGAGAAAGTTTATATGTCCCAGCCAGAAGGATTTGTTGTAAAGGGTCAAGAACACAAAGTTTGCAAGCTTATAAAATCCTTGTATGGCCTCAAGCAAGCACCACGAGCTTGGTATGAGAAATTAACCGAGCATCTTCTGAAACTTGACTTCAAACATTTTGATCTTGATGATGCAACTTTGTTTGTTAAGAAAGTTGGAAAAACAGTTGTATATCTTGTGGTGTATGTAGATGATCTTTTGATAACAGGGAACAATGAGAGCTATATTGCATCCATGAAGAAAGAATTGAAGAAAAGTTTTGAAATGACTGATTTGGGTCATGTTCATTACTATCTGGGTATTGAAGTAATTCAACATCCTAAATATATATTTCTTTCTCAAAAGAAGTACATTAGAGATATTTTGAACAAGTTTGGCATGGATGAATACAATCCCTTAACCACTCCAATGGAACAAAACTTGAAGCTCACATCTATTGAAGGGAAGGAATTCGAGGATGCAACTAAGTATAGACAGCTTATAGGAAGTCTTATCTACCTGACCACCACCAGACCTAACATTTCATTTGCTATTGGAATCCTCTCAAGGTTCATGCAAAAACCTTGTGAAGGACATTGGTCTGCTGCAAAAAGAGTGTTAAGGTACTTGAAGGGGACTCAAGACTTTGGACTCAAATATACACAGGTAGGCGACTTCAACTTGATCGGATACTCTGATTCAGACTTTGATGGCGACAAAGAAACATGGGTGTCTACTACAGGTTACACCATGAGTCTTGGATCAGGAGCTGTCTCATGGAGATCACGCAAACAGTGAGTTCCAGCAGATTCCACGACCGAGGCAGAATATGTGGCAGCAGCTGAAGCAACAAAAGAAATTGTGTGGCTCCGGAAGATCCTGGAAGATTTGCAGATGAAACAAATGTACTCCACACCACTCATGATCGACAACACTTCTGCAATAAAGTTGGCCAAGAACCCAAAGTTCCATGATCAAACAAAGCACATCAATACAAAGTACCATCTAATTCGACATCATGTTCAGGCCAAAACCATCCATCTACATCATTGTTCCATAAATGAGCAAACTGCTGACATCTTCACCAAAGCACTTGGAAGAGAAAAGTTTGAAAAGTTCAGATCGATGCTTGGACTCACCAACATCCCTTTGGATTAAAGGGGGGAATGTTGACACCTAATCCTATGGGTTGGGTGTGGATATGTAATATTGTATAATAAATAATATTAGGAAATAAGGAAGGCCAAGAGTCATTGGGAGATGAATCCCAATAGCCTCACCTCCATGTATAAATATATGCACATTCCTCATTTAATAAACATTCTGTATCTTGCACATATAGTGCGCCACACTTCATCAGCTTACGAATCCCGGATTGATAAATTAATGTAGCAATTTAGGACACACTAAATTGACCAAACAGGGGGTCAAGTGAATAATATTCTAGGCTAAAATGGAAAAAAGGAGCTAAACTAAAGTGAAGAGGTGACCTACAACGTTGCTACATGATGTCCATAAGTGCTACAGGAAACATGTTGAGAGGGTTTTAAGGGCACGAAGGAGGTACAAGGAAGGTGTGGAAAGGTGAGAGAAGGTGGAATGAGGTGAGGGAGAGGTGGCCAACACCTCCAACCAACTCAAAACCCTTGCGAGATCTGTTTTTCACTTGGAAGGCTGCTCATAGTGGTGGTGAAGGTAGTTTCACAAAATAGGGTTTTGGTGGAAGATTTGGATGTTGGAGAGAACGAGGATGAATGAGAGGAAAAGGATCCTTTCTCTATAGCTTTAGACAACCCTATTATCACTACACACATTCATGCATTGATTATTGACAAACTAACATGTTAACAAGTGGAAAAATATGAGATGAATGGAAAACCCTACTTAATCTATGCTAAAAAATGATCTAAGCACCAATCCAACTTCTAAATTGCAATAAGAATACTATGAACATGATAATCACACTATCTAACTTTCCAAAAAATCATAAAAAAACTACTTTTGATAGGTGGGTGGAGATTCTTCTCCTCAAGCTCCCATGAGAGAGGTGAGAAAGAGAGGCTACAAGCACAATTTTAATGGATTTTTGTTGCTACTTGTTACACTAAAAACTATCACCTTGACATTCTGCTGATTGTATGAGCTCATTAACACTCATACATGCCTCCTCTGCAAGTCTTACAACCTTTTTTCCTCATTCCAAGCCTTAAAACTAGAGGAAAAACCCTAAAAATCTCTGAAACTCAGGGTATGCAGGTAACATGAAGCCTGCTTGCGTTCCTGGCTTGGGTACGCAGGTAATACACTGATTACCTGCGTTCCAGAATGAATTTTTCCCTTGTAATGCCTGCGTACCCCCTCCAAAGTCAAAAAAGTGAGAAACTAAAGTGAAAAAGTTGAATTTTGGTCAATTCTAGAAGGTTCTAGATGAGATTTTTTGGGGATGAGTATGCTTTAGTAAGTTTCATGCATCCCTCACCTTAAAGAACTAATCCCTTGATGTGAGGAGCCTATCCCTTTGAAGGAGGATTCTATCCCTTCAAAGGTGTAACCCTAACCTCCTCATCTGCTCTATAAAAGGAGGCATTGGGTAGCCTCAAAGGGATTTCAAGATTTATGTTTGATTGAGTTGAAGTGCTGTTGATATTTAGATTTCTTTCTGTTGAGCTTTTGAGAGGAAAGATCACATACCTCTATGTGCTCCTGGAGGAAGAGTGCAAGACTTATCAAAGTAGAGGAGACTCCTGCTTCGGACCCTGGGAAGGCCTGTTTAACATCAAGGCTAAGGTTGTAAGGTTCTTCTGTTATTTTAAGATTAATACAATCAAGTTTTGTTTTTCTCAATAAATTGTCATTCGATTGTTTATTTCAATAAGATGTCGTTTGATCGTTTATTTCATAGATTCATTGATCACTATGAAAGGTATGTTTTATAATTATTTGTTATACAGGTGCTATTTAATATTTGCTTGTTTGTGATTGCAGGTCAACAAAAGACGACACTTTGTTGCGATGAAATACGACACCTCTTGTGACGAAAGAACTCTTGTTGCGACGGAAGGTTTATTGTTGCGATGAAAGAACTCTTGTTGCGACGGAAGAACTCTTGTTGCGACGGAAGGATTTTGATGCGACGGAAGCACTACGATCGCAAATAAGCATTTGGATCTAAGGTAGGATCGACACCTTCATAGCATTTATTTGTAAAACAAATATATTTAAAGAAAGACAAACTTAGTTGTTCGTTTGTTGCTAGATTGTCTTCTTACACTAGGGAGATCGACCTTGTCCGCAAGATCGATTTATCCGGCCAACAAATTGGCGACTCCGCTGGGGAAAGATTCTTGTTTTGATTTTCCTTTGTTTTGATTTGAGAAAATGCTTTTTTCTGATTTTTGATTGATTTGTACGGGCTTGGGTAACTTAGATTTACTTTGCTTTCAAAGTTTTGAAGTATTTTTTGTTTTTCTTGAACTTTTCTAGGGACCGCACATTGTTGCAAACCCTGTTAAAAGTCTTGAGAAACTTAGATTTCTTCTTTCAGTTTAGTTTATATTTGATTTAGGATTCTTAGTGTCTGCCCAAATATGTATGTGTTTTCTGTCGAAAATCTCTTGTGAATGAATTTCTTTCAGCAAATTTTTCATCTCATCAATCTCCGTTAAGTTAATTGGGTGTTTTGAGTCTCTTTTTGAGAAATTATTAATTTGATTTCCTTTGGTCATTACTTGGAGGTTTGTCTCAATATTTTCACAATTTTGCATCTTTTTGCTTTTGTTTTTGCAAAAAAATTTCCCCCTCATTCACCGGGGGGGGCTAAATTGTGTATGAGTGTTAATCGCCTTTGAGTGTTTTTATTTTTTGATCTTTGGAACTCTCACCCAATTTTCTTGACTTGCACTTGATTGGTTCTTATATTACATTAGAATCATCTTGTGTTTGAGAATTCTCTTGCATAGATCACATTTGCATAATTAGAATTCTCATTTTCAGAATATGAATGAAAAATGTGCATAGATTAAATTTGCATACTTTTCAAGTGAATTGTGCATAGATTACAATTGCATAGTTTACATTCTGAAAAATCAATCATAGATTTAGATCAGTTTTCTTTGATTTGAATTTAGATGTTTTTATGCTTGTTTTAAAAAACACAAAAATAAAAAATTGTTTTGGAATTGATTTGCATTAGTTTTTCTTGATGAAATTAGTGCAATAGAGAATTTGTAATATTTTCTCTTAGTGATCAATTTTTTTTCATTGTTGGAAGTGAATGGAAACTCTCTCCTTAATTTAGTTAGGATTCATCGAATTGAAAATATTACATTATCATATTCGATTGCATTCAGTTTTGGGTCGGGTCATAACACCATTGGTTTCATATTCATTTACCATTTTGAGTAATAACAGCCTAAATAACACAACGCTTAATTAAAATTCATCTAGTATTTTTTACATTTTTGGGGCTCTTTCCACCAATATAGCTTAGGATTAGTGCTTTGGAATAGGTTTTAGTTAACTTTCCAAAGCAACTAAAACAAACAAGTAGATAAATCTTGCGGTAGGAAATAAATCCAATTGTAACTGGTACATTCTGGGAAGCTTCTTTTAAAGGAGTTAATCACGAGATCATGTCTGAACCTTTGAGAGAATCAATTCTGTTTCATTGGGAAAGATAGAATATCTGCGCGCATTACAAATGGTAAACCTCGAATTAACCATTGTCGAGGAGCCTGGGGTCACTTGTTGGTAAACCTCGGATTGACCATGTCGAGGAGCCTTCAAGGGGATTGAGCTTTGTTACTCTGCCTTTGCGCGTGGAATCGGATCGTAGACTATTCCCCCACTTGTATTTGTTACTGTTGGTAACCTTATTGTCCATAAACTTAAGATTATTTCCTAAGGTGACGGTGAAGGAAAGATCTCACTGTACCTGGAGCAGACGTCGACTAGACTCACTTGGACTCTCTAGGGGGTTATATTCACTAGAGATGGTTTTGTGAAGAAACTTGTGCCAGTGTATTTCATTAAGCAGGTTTTTGGGGTAACTGTTCCAACTGCCATTTCTGCATTAAAATTCTACGATGTTGGATTTCATCACCAACTAGTGTTTTTAGTGCGGGAATCTATTGTTTGTGTGTGGTTTGACTCCTAGATTTGATAGTGCATGTTAATTTGTTTGTTTTTAATTTTAGAGACCATAGGTGTGAATTGTGAATTTTAATTGTTAGGTGTGAATTTTGAATTGTAAATTTTAGTTTTAAATTGTTAATAAAATTCACCGAAGTTGAATATAATGGCAACTATTCCGGAATTTACCAACCAAGGAACCCCTCTTAATGAGAATCCTAGTACTTTTCCTTTCTTTGGAAATGTTGGTCCTCCTTATATGGCTACTTTTTCATTACCTGGATTTACAATAGGTTTACTGATATGGTTATTTTCAACTTCGTTGGCCCCGAATACTCTAATTGTTCCACCTCAACCGGATGCTTCACCTCAACAGAGTTCACCATCTCAACATCACCAACCTTATGTTGACCCTTAACCTTCTTCGCCTAATATTTCTTCCTCCATTTCTTCCTCTTCGCTTGGTAAAATCCTTGACGCTAGTAAGCAGGTGGCTAAGAAGAAGAAGAAAGGGAAGAAGAAGAAGAAGAAGAAGAAGCAAGATAAGAAAGAAGTCAACCGACCAACCATGGCTGTAAGTGTTAGTTGTGTTGAGGAAACCTCCAACATGCATCGTAAACCAAAATACCCTTGCAGGAGTTGTAAGGGTGACCACTTCCTTATCAATTGTCCCGGTATTCCAAAGGTCTTGGAAGTATGGTCAGAAAAATCTCATCGACTTTCCGTTGATCCATCAATCAGTGATAGTCAGGTTCCTAGGAAAAAGGGTAAAGTTAGGTTTCCTTGTAAGTTATGCAAAGGGATTCATCAAACTCACATTTTCCCTCACATGGATGAAGCCTCAAAATTATTGGAAAACCTTACTGTTCCACAACAAGAATTTACAACTGGTTATCGTAAACTTTCTCCCAACCTACCGTCAACTGACGGAGTGATTGATCTAATTTAAAGTATAGTCGATCCCACTCTTCCATTGGAGAGTGAAACTCATATCATTCAGGTTGATGATCCATTAGTTCATCAAGTGGTCCATTCGATTTCACATTCGGTCGATCCCATTCTCCTTGTAGAGAGTGAACTTCATACCGCTCAGGTTCTTATTGTTACATCAGATTCTTCTACGCTAGGGGGCATTTCACCTGTTTCTACAGAACCCCCTCCAAGTACTGAGGTATTTTCCTTTGATTGGAATAGACTGAAAAAACCTCGTCTTCCTTCCTCCATACCTTTCCAAATCATTATGAAGTTTTGTGGTAGGGACATACACCACACACAGGTAGATGAAGGTGCTTCTCTTAGTATTTTATCCTCAACTTCTTGGAAATATTTGGGTTCCCCTCAGCTTGTGCCTATTACGCAGAATCTGAAAGCTTTTAACAGAACCATTAGTGAACCTTTAGGGATCCTTCCTAAGTTTTCTATTACTTTGGAAGCTGAAACTGTCTGTATTGATCTTATGGTAGTTCGAGGCCCCTTGGATTTCAATTTACTCCTTGGGAGAGGCTATGTCTATGCAATGAAAGCTATTGTATCGACACTCTTTTGTGTGATTTCTTTCCCTCACAATGGAAATATTGTGACTGTAGACCAACTTTCGTTCCCTAGTCTTGATTCTACTACCAATAATATGACACCCCTAAATTTTCTTGATTCTAAAGTGGTATCTACCCCGCCACAGGTTAATTATGTGGAAACTAGTCCCATGTTTTCAATTACCAATGTAATTGAGGCTCTCACTGTTTTCTCGTCTTCCTTTGACTTAGATCTGGTAATTGACATGGAAAACTCTATGGAATTATTTAAACGTGATGTTCTTATCCCTTTTGAGTCCCTTGACATGTGTTCCTTCCAGAGTACTATTCTTCCTTCTGATGAAGACCTCTTGGAAGCCATGATCAAGGTGTGTCCATTGACATGTGTTTCTTCCAGTTGGAAGCCATGATCAAGTGTCCTAGGAAAGTTCCTTTTAATGTGTCAACCTCGTAAAAAAATGAATCAGTGAGTATGAGGAGAGTTCTTGTTACTGTGTCAACCTCGTTATAAAATGAAACATGTTGTGCCGAGGATAGTTCCTTTTACTGTGTCAACCTCATTAAAAAATGAATCAGTGAGTGTGAGGATAGTTCCTTTTATTGTGTCAACCTCGTTAAAAAATGAATCAGTGAGCCGAGCATTGTTCCTTTTACTGTGTCAACCTCGTTAAAAAATGAATCAGTGAGTGTGAGGAAAGTTCCTTTTACTGTGTCAACCTCATTAAAAAATGAATCTGTTAGTTCAGAGCATAGTTCCTTTTCTTGTGTCAAACTCGTTTAAAAAATGAAACAAGCTTCCAAGAGGAAAGTTCTTTTCCTGTGTCAACCTCATTAAAAAATGAATTAGGTATGAGGACAATTCTTTTCCTGTGTCAACCTCATTAAAAAATAAATCAGGTATGAGGACAGTTCTTTTCCTGTGTCAACCTCGTTAAAAAATGAATCAGTTGGTCAGAGGATAGTTCCTGTTACTGAGTCAACCTCGTTAAAAAATGAATCAGGTATGAGGACAGTTCTTTTCCTGTGTCAACCTCATTAAAAAATGAATCAGTAGGTATATTGTAGAGAGTAGATTAATAGATTAGAAATAAGTAGTTTCTGAGGATGGTTCCTATTACTGAGTCAACCTCGTAAAAAAATGAGTCAGGTATGAGGAAAGTTCCTTTGACTGTGTCAACCTCGTTAAAAAATGAAACACGTTGCCATGAGCATAGTTCTTTTCCTATGTCAAGCTCGTTAAAAAATGAAACAAATCCTCCCCTAATTGAGTCGAGTCTTTGACTAGATCTCGTAAATGTTAAGTCACATATTTAGGTTAGTTATTTCAGCTTTTGCATAATTTTCTTATAGTTTTAGGTCGGGTCTTTCATATGATCTCGTAAATGAACCTTCATTCCATCCAACTATTAATTACCAGTGTTAGCGCTCGATTCTTCCATAGGCTAAAGAAGGCAAAACTCGAGGCAACATCAAACCAACCTTAGCCTCGTAGCTAGCCCTACGAGGACAGGAGAGGGCTCTCTCCGGGTTAAACTCAGCGAAAGATCTTCAAAGGGGCTGAGATAACCAATAGTAAATGGTGATCTTAGGCTAGTAAACTGATATGAAAGGGTTTTTTGATAAATGATGGGGTTTTCTGGGCTGCATGGAATTAAGAACAGCATGAGCAGAGTTTTAATCAAAGGCTCAGATTATTCTATAAGGCAAGGTAGGAGTGAAGTTTAACCATTGATTCGAATTTAAATGGGATGTAAAAGATCAAGTAAGAAAGTCAAAGGTTAATTTAAAGGCCGGAATCCCTTCTGCACAGTAAGAAAATACACACAAATACGTACGCCGAAGGTGTGAAAGCAAATAAATTGGATTATGCCTATCTTAATGCAAAAGCATTCAAGGAAATGATTATGAATGAAATGAAAATTACGAGATTACATATGAAACAATAGAAGAAACATAAGCTAAACTTCAAACCACAGGAATCTTATAAATCAGAGCTGACCATTTAATTACTCCTCTGTCAAACTGTACAATAGAGCTCTCTGTTTTCCTCCACGCACCTCTCAGAACTCCCCCAAAGTACAAAGTATTGCTTAAATACAAATTACATGCTCTAAGCCAGGCATTAGCTTCTAGAACATAAAACTAACTTTCTAGGAATTAAACTAATTGTATTCAAAAAGGAAACTAACCTGACTGACAAAGTATTCATTTATAGGTTACTGGTAAAGTCTTTGAATAGAACTTACAGTCGCCATTGAATGTATCACAGACTGCTGCCTAATTTCCTTTACAAATGATGCCAACATATATACTATTCTGGAGAAGACCACTAAGGATCATTATTAAATAAACCTCAATCCCCAAGAAGTCAAATTGCCTGCTCTAAGATTAGTCACAACGCTTCCCTGACCTGTTGATAACCAAAAATAGTGAAACTGTAGGTGCAACTCCTTTAAATCGCAACTGAAAATAAAAATAGGCCTCAAGTCCTATTTTTCTGCTTATGACCGATGTCTTCGTTCTAATTTTGTCTTTGACCTTGGCATTTACATTCGATATTTGAATAAAAATTTACTTTTTAACAAAATGCCCTTTAAACTCTGCTTTTGATTACAAAAATGAACAATCCAGCTGTCAATTTCGCTTTCAATTTCCCCTTATGAAGACGCTCTGCATTTCACCTTGAGATCTCCAGCGCAATTCATTTCTTCTTGCAATAGCTAATCTAAATAAAATCCACATTTCAAGCGCTGCTTTCAGGTTGTGAGTCATGAGTTACCATTAGTGAATTGTGTGCACCCACATTTCGATGAATTCACATAGTGTTCAACATTAACACACCGGAGCCATTGTTTAACTTTGTCTCGACTCGCACGTTGGTGTGCCCTTTCTACAACGATTTACCTGTCTCTCATGCACCAAGATCCTTCGGGTGATCCAACAAGTGGCATACATAGCGCATTCACTTGCCAGGGTCCGAAAGAATTGCATATGCTGTCTTTTCAGCATTTGAAATGCATCTTCACGGTGATAAGACCCTAATATTTTGGTCGACAGACTGAGTCCCATTTCATTTGTTTCTTCGTGCATGTTTGGAACAAATATAGCTGACTTGATCGGCACTTTTGGAATGAGATTAATAATGATGGTCAGAGTTTTTTAAAGTACTGCTCAAAAGGAATCATTCAACTGCGAAGTCAATATAATTCTGAATAAATGATGCTGTCTGTTCCACAATAGACTCAGTCTCTGCCATGATAATTATAAGATGAAGAAAATCTACCAGTTTAAATATCCACACATCCATTGTGATAACTCTGAGTATATTGCAGAAAAGTCAACTGTTCGAGACATATACAAGGTGCTTTCCTGTAAGAGAGAATCGCATTCATGCCTCTTGTTTGAGATAGTGGGACAGTCTTGTAAGGTATACCTGTAAAACAAATTCTCAACCACAAAAAGACGCAATTTCTTTGACTGATTGTTCCATACATTGTCCTTAAGTGCGCAGTATACTTCAGGATGCGTTTTGAGCAGTGTCTTTCTGTTTGCCGATCGACTGAAGCTATTCCATTTGTCACACATATCACAACAGATCCAAAACTCATCAGAGGCATAATTGTCACCACAAGCATAATAAAAATCTACTGCACAATGATCAAAACCTGTTTGCAATTCGTTGGAGTCGTTTTGGATGAAGACTGGTGGGCGCCAAACACAATTTCCTGAGTTCTGTCTTCAAGTGGGTCGCATCCCCCTCAAGTGGGTCGCATGCCCTCCAGACCCTGTCAACACTTCTCCAAAACACGATTTTGGCCTCCAAACACTGCAATTCGACTTCTATGCTGTGGATTTTAGCAAATGAACTTGATTTCCATTATTTATACATGAGAGAAATATTCTTCCACATCAGATTTGATTTTTTGAATTTGTTTGATAGCCCACACTATAATGTTTTTGGAATTTTGTCCTTTGGTCCTTTTTCTCTTTGGCTTTTCTGAATTTTTGAACTGAAATGCTTGTTGTCTTTTGCAGAGATGCTTGAAGCTGGTGCCACTGAAGAACTGTAAAATTTGAAATATTTTGACCACTTACCTATTTATTACCAAAACATATTTGATGATTTCTTCTTCAAAACAGGGTTTTGAAGAAGAATCAATTTCTCATTGATGACATTCCTGATATAAACAGCTACTGGTCCTTCTCCTAGCCTGCAAGTGTTATTGAAACATTCTGAAAACAAGCTTTGCAAACATCTAAGTAGCAGTGGGTGAAAGCTGATTGGCATTGGCCTGTATATTGAACTGAGACTTTGACAATTATCTGTCTGCATTTGACTCTGATAGAGGTTAGACAAGACGGAGTCTAACATTGGCTCCAATGGGGATGGCAGCTGCTGCTTCTTGGAGGTGCCAAGAACCGCAGAGCTTTGGGAGAGCAGACAATGCCTCCATCCATTGGGCGATGGAATCATTATTCTGACAAACAAACTAAAGACTGATAACTCAACTGGAAAATCGACTCAAACTGACTTGATGCAAACTGAAATGAGTGAATTAAAACAAAAACTTTCTGAAAAGGGCAGTAGTCCATCAAGCTTTAACATCATGATGGCAACCGCCCGCATACTGATGTGATATATACAATCATGTATAATGGGCCTTCCAATGCAACCAATCCAGCAGATGGCTACACCTCAAATTTCTGCTCTTACTCTCTTCAAGTAGGCAGAATGATAAACCTGTAGGCAACTCAACACAATCACTGAAACCAAAGCTCATGACAATAAACCAGGCAACATTTATCCTTTCTAATGCTTGCAGAAGAATGCTGAAGGGATCTTGAAAATCCTGAAGCACTGGCTTATCTGGAGATCTAGCTGCAAAAATACTAGTATTCACCTCACTCTGATCTGAAAGGACAATTGATTTCTGAGGGATAGAGATGCACAAATCTGCCATTTGAGTGTTAGCTGTAGGTTCCTTGACCATGAGAAATTCTGGCATATACTCTTCAATTTCATGATCTAGGTCATTCTTAAACAAAAAACAATCTTCAAGGTTATTAAACATGACAGCCTTATCATCTTTGTGAAGGAAAAAATTATCTGATTGCTGATCTACACAACTGATTACAAGACAATCATCTTTTTCAAAAGAGGAAGAGGTTTCACCAACACTTTCTGTGTACTGCAAATCTGCTGTAGCTTCGGCTGAAACAGGACATTTCAAAAGCTGATCTATCTCATCTTCAGACAAAGGAGACAATGATTTTTGTTTTCTTCTGCTTAAACAGTAGTTATCTTCATATGATAGGGCTTTCAAACTATCATTCATTACTGAGTTATTGAAAGGAGATTTATCACTTACTTGCACAAAGATCTCATTCTGATTTTCATGAACTGACTGAATCACCTCTTCATGAAGGCTGTGTTCTAATGATGAGCTGACAGTATGACTGAGAACACTTGGATCCATTACTGTGTCTTCTGCATCCCAGATGATTTCAACAGCAGAGTTCTCCTTGATGGGCTTCAGCACAAGATATGCTTGGTCATCCTGATCTGAATCTGAATCTGAAGTAGCTGTCTGGACATTATCACAATCTGCAATTGGAACTGGACTTACTTGCATGCTGCTGTCTTCCGTGGGCAGATCTGAAATGACATTCCGCCTTTCATCATTTTCAGCCATATGGCCATCAACCTGCTGCAAAGTCTCCTGAGCACCTTGATAGGTATCCTTTAGGTTCTCTTCATGTTGCTGAAATGGATTCTCATATAGAGCCTCCATGATTTCATCATTCATGAAATTATCATCTTAATAATATTTCTCCAGCCTTTCAATAAAAGAATAAGCATGTTTGCAACAGTCATGAACTAAATTTAATGATGGATAAGATACTTGATATCTTTCAATGAACAGGGCATGAAAATCCTTTAAACAATAAATACAGGCCAGCGGCAAATTTTCATACCAAGATTGGGCTTCACCTTCCAGAGTGGCCAGGAATATCTTCATCAAGAAATCTTCAGGAAAATCCACCTTCAACTTGCGAATATGCATGTGAAATCTAACTAGATGTAAAGCATCATCTTTCTTACCATCATCGTTAAACATAGGCAGATTCCTTGACCAATCTACCTTGGGCATCTTATTTGGAAAACCTGAGATGTGATCTCGGCTCATGGGAGCATATCTTCTTGCAATCCGGTCCGTCAGCAGTGAGGTCGCCATGAAGCATTGATTTCTGGATTTGTTCAGTGAATTAAGTCGCCAGGTGAATGATTTCAGCCTTGCGATGTCTGACCGTTGTTCACCATCAACGATCAGATCTGAACTTGATACATGTACTGGGGCAATTTACAAGTTAAATACTACGATTACAAGTTATACCGGAGATCGACTCAAGCAGCGTTTATCTACTTCGCTGATGCATAGCAACAGCGTTTCGAAGGCTACCTGGCGTGACTTCAGACTCCGTCTATAACAAGCAAATGTTTTGAGTTTCTCCCCAGTATGGTCGCCACTATGTTAGCGCTCGATTCTGCCACAGGCTGAAGAAGGAAAAACTCGAGGCAACATCAAACCAACCTTAGCCTCGTAGCTAGCCCTACGAGGACAGGAGAGGGCTCTCTCCAGGTTAAACTCAACGAAAGATCTTCAAAGGGGCTGATATAACCGATAGTAAATGCTGATCTTAGGCTAGTAAACTGATATGAAAGGGTTTTTTGATAAATGATGGGGTTTTCTGGGCTGCATGGAATTAAGAACAGCATGAGCAGAGTTTTAATCAAAGGCTCAGATTATTCTATAAGGCAAGGTAGGAGTGAAGTTTAACCATTAATCTGAATTTAAATGGGATGTAAAGACTGCTTAAGAAAGCTAAAAGGGGCATTTAACAATGAATCCCTTTCAGACAGAAGAAAATACACAAATACTGACGCTCCTTCAAGGCAGAGCAAATAAATTGAATTCTGCCTATCTTACTGCAAAAGCATTCAGTGAAATGATTATGAATGAAATGAAAAACATTACGAGATTACATATGAAACAGTAAAGAAAACATAAGCTAAACTTCAAACCACAGGAATCTTATAAATCAGAGCTGACCATTTAATTACTCCTCTGTCAAACTGTACAATAGAGCTCTCTGTTTTTCTCCTACACTAGCTCTCAGAACTCTTCTCTCCCCAAAGTACAAAGTATTGCTTAAATACAAATCACATGCTCAAGCTGTTACTAGCTTCTAGGAGCAGAAAACTAACTTCTAGGAATTAAAACTAATTAAAATTCCAAAAAATAAACCAAATCTGGATCAGATTGCAAAATGTCTCGATTTGTGAAGGTTGCTGGTAAAATCTCTTTTGAAATAGGAATCCTCAAAGCTGCCATTTGTCATAGACTGCCACCTGCTTTCAGAATTCTCTCCTTTACAAATGATTTTTCAACACATATACTATCTGTGGGATAACAGATCCACTAAGGGATCATTATTAACAAAACCCAAACCTGCAAAGTCAAACAGCTGTTCTGAAGACAACACAACGCTCCCCTTGAATCTGTTGATGACCAAAAAATAGTGAAATTTGTAGGTGCAACTCCTTTAAATCGCAACTGAAAATAAAAATAGGCCTCAAGTCCTATTTTTCTGCTTATGACCGATGTCTTCGTTCTAATTTTGTCTTTGACCTTGGCATTTACATTCGATATTTGAATAAAAATTTACTTTTTAACAAAATGCCCTTTTAACTCTGCTTTTGATTACAAAAATGAACAATCCAGCTGGCAATTTCGCTTTCAATTTCCCCTTATGAAGACGCTCTGCATTTCACCTTGAGATCTCCAGCGCAATTCATTTCTTCTTACAATAGCTAATCTAAATAACATCCACATTTCAAGCGCTGCTTTCAGGTTGTGAGTCATGAGTTACCATTGGTGAATTGTGTGCACCCACATTTCGATGAATTCACATAGTGTTCAACATTAACACACCGGAGCCATTGTTTAACTTTGTCTCGACTCGCACGTTGGTGTGCCCTTTCTACAACGATTTACCTGTCTCTCATGCACCAAGATCCTTCGGGTGATCCAACAAGTGGCATACATAGCGCATTCACTTGCCAGGGTTCGAAAGAATTGCATATGCTGTCTTTTCAGCATTTGAAATGCATCTTCACGGTGATAAGACCCTAATATTTTGGTCGACAGACTGAGTCCCATTTCATTCGTTTCTTCGTGCATGTTTGGAACAAATATAGCTGACTTGATCGACACTTTTGGAATGGGATTGATAATGATGGTCAGATTTTTTTAAAGTGCTGCTCAAAAGGAATCATTCAACTGCGAAGTCAATGTAATTCTGAATAAATGATGCTGTATGTTCCACAATAGACCCAGTCTCTGCCATGATAATTATAAGATGAAGAAAATCTACCAGTTTAAATATCCACACATCCATTGTGATAACTCTGAGTATATTGCAGAAAAGTCAACTGTTCGAGACATATACAAGGTGCCTCCCTGTAAGAGAGAATCGGATTCATGCCTCTTGTTTGAGACAGTGGGACAGCCTGGTAAGGTATACCTGTAAAACAATTTCTCAACCACAAAAAGACGCAATTTCTTTGACTGATTGTTCCATACATTGTCCTTAAGTGCGCAGTATATTTCAGGATGCGTTTTGCACAGGTATCTTTCTGTTTGCCGATCGACTGAAGCTATTCCATTTGTCACACATATCACAACAGATCCAAAACTCATCAGAGGCATAATTGTCATCACAAGCATAATAAAAATCTACTGCACAATGATCAAAACCTGTTTGCAATTCGTTGGAGTCGTTTTGGATGAAGACTGGGCGCCAAACGCAATTTCCTGAGTTCTGTCTTCAAGTGGGTCGCATCCCCCTCAAGTGGGTCGCATGCCCTCCAGACCCTGTCAACACTTCTCCAAAACACGATTTTGGCCTCCAAAGACTGCAATTCGACTTCTATGCTGTGGATTTTAGCAAATGAACTTGATTTCCATTATTTATACATGAGAGAAATATCCTTCCACATCAGATTTGATTTTTTGAATTTGTTTGATAGCCCACACTATAATGTTTTTGGCATTTTGTCCTTTGGTCCTTTTTCTCTTTGGCTTTTCTGAATTTTTGAACTGAAATGCTTGTTGTCTTTTGCAGGGATGCTTGAAGCTGGTGCCACTGAAGAACTGTAAAATTTGAAATATTTTGACCACTTACCTATTTATTACCAAAACATATTTGATGATTTCTTCTTCAAAACAGGGTTTTGAAGAAGAATCAATTTCTCATTGATGACATTCCTGATATAAACAACTACTGATCCTTCTCCTAGCCTGCAAGTGTTATTGAAACATTCTGAAAACAAGCTTTGCAAACATCTAAGTAGCAGTGGGTGAAAGCTGATTGGCATTGGCCTGTATATTGAACTGGTGACTTCGAGCAATTATCTCGTTCAGATTTCCGACTCGATAGAGTTAGACAAGACGAGTCTACCAACCAAATAAGGTACTTAGTTGAATGAAATGAAGCTGGGGGGGCATGCGCTCTAGCAGTTACGCTTAGGGGGCATCAAGCATAGTTTTATCTTTGTTTCAAGCTTGTGTAAAAATGAAACCACTCTAAAGCATAGTTTTTCTCTGTTTCAAGCTTTTGTAAAAATGAAACCTATCTTGAGTCAATTTCGGTTATTTTCAAGACTCGTTAAACTCATGAAAATCCCGAGATTATTTTGCTATCTTTCTATTTCGTAAAACAGTTTTTCATCCGAGTTCTTTTCGTTTTTTCCTCAAGCCAGGAATTGAATTGAAAGTCACTACATGGAGTACATTTTTATCCCTTTTCTTTGAACTCGTTAAAACTTACGAAAAATCAAAACCTTGGAGTCCTCTTTTTAGCCCTTTTCAGACTCTCGAAAATTGAAAAGATTTCCGAGCACTTGATTATTCGAACTCATTAAAGTAAATGAATGATCGTCCTTTCAGTATAAGTTTATCCCTTTTATGGACTGAAATGGACTATTTACGAAAAAGGTATATGTTGACTAATTATGGTCAATAGAGCTCTCTCCTGCATTATTTTATCCTTTTTCGGGCTCGAAAGACTAAATTTACAAAAAATTACACCCATGGAGTTTTCTTAAGTTTTTCTTCTGACTCCCTAAAATTGAAAAACATCGATTTTCTCCTATACTGGACTCGTTAAAATTTAACAGTAAAGGACCTGTTCAATTTTTAAGCGGGAATGAACCACTCCTTCTTAGGGTTCAAATCGTAAACTAAGTTGGACTCATCCGAAGGATGAGCTTATAAACAAGCATATGTTATCCTCCTCAAGCTTGTCAAAAATAAAGAGGTACTTGCCAGAAATGGTGGGGGAAAAGATAGAAAAACAAACCTGTTTGTTACATTTTGATTATTTGAAAAATCATTAACCACTCTTGAACACAACACTTTTGTTCACCTGGGTTGGGAAAATCCTTTACCTAATAGTTAATCAAACCATATTGAAAGTCTTCAGCCGGTTTCTGGGTATTAGATTTGGGTAAATTGTCACCAAACCATCTGCAGTGTCGTTATGTGTTCAAGAGGACAGTTCAAACAAACCATTCATCTACAAAATATTTGTCTTCCATTTTGACCATCCCCGAGCCACCTCCCAATATATTTCTTTCAAAACTCTGGATCTATGATTTCGTGTTGGGGCAATCCTGGGCATGCATCACTTCCTATCGACGACAAATTTTTTATCTAGGAAGCTGATCCAAATCGCCGCACCTTGAAATATGCATGCCTCAATGGCAAGTTTCTCGCCTTTGACTACAGGTTGCATCATTGACCTTCGATCGAATGATTCCATGACATGTTCGACTTCAGCTCATTCATTCACATTTCATGGATTGCACTGAGTACTTTGAGAGCCATTGAAATTACTGGTGGTTACTCTCACACTTGTTAAAAATTTACATTATTGACTGGTAATCAAGTGGTTTCTACCATGTTCGACTTCGACACATTCATTCACATGGATAGGATCGTACTAGTTCGAGAAGCGGAAATGAAGACCCTGGATCTAGTTTCTACCATCCAGGCTACGAGGAATTTTGTTATTCATTTATACAGTGGACTATTCATAAACGCATGGCCGCGCTCCATGCCGTGTCTACACATGTCTATACCGTTGATGTATTTAAAATCATTCCTATACGTAACGCTTAAATCACATAGTTTTGATCCGAGTATGGGAATGCCTAACTCAAATGATGATATGATTATATATATATATTTTGCATTGAATGCTTTTGGCTGTGTTCTGACTGGGGTGTCCACAGGATGATCCTTGAAATGATAAAGTACTTCACTCTTCATATATGATAGACTTCATTTTCATCTATTCCAGACTTCGCACTTTAGGGGGCAATCTGTTGCACTAAAAACTGTCACCTTGACATTCTGCTAACTGTATGAGCTCATTAACACTCATACATGCCTCCTCTGCAAGTCTTACAACCTTTTTTCCTCATTCCAAGCCTTGAAACTGGAGGAAAAACCCTAAAAAATCTCTAAAACTCAGGGTACGCAGGTAACATGAAGCTTGCCTGCGTTCTCGGCTTGGGTACGCAGGTAATACACTGCTTACCTGTGTTCCAGAATGCAGTTTTCCATTTTAATGCCTACGTACCCCCTCCAAAGTAAAAAAAACGAGAAACTAAAGTGAAAAGGTTGAGTTTTGGTCAATTCTAGAAGGTTCTAGATGAGATTTTTTGGGGATGAGTGCGCTTTAATAAGGTTCATGCATCCCTCACCTTAAGGAACTAATCCCTTGATTTGAGGAGCCTATCCCTTTGAAGGAGGATTCTATCCCTTCAAAGGTGGAACCCTAACCTCCTCATCTGCTCTATAAAAGGAGGCATTGGGTAGTCTCAAAGGGAGCTCAAGCTTTATGTGTCATTGATTTGAAGCACTGTTGAGATTTAGACTTCTTTCTACTGAGATTTTGAGAGGAAAGATCACATACCTCTATGTGCTCCTAGAGGAAGAGTGAAAGACTTATCAAAGTAGAGGAGACTCCTGCTTCGGACCCCGGGAAGGCCTTTTCAAACATCAAGGCTAAGGTTGTAAGGTTCTTCTATTATTTTAAGATTAATGCAATCAAGTTTTGTTTTTCTCAATAAATTGTCGTTCAATTGTTTATTTCAATAAGTTGTTGTTTGATTGTTTATTTCATATATTCCTTGATCACTATGATTGGTATGCTTTATAATTATTTGTTATACATGTGCTGTTTAATATTTGTTTATTTGTGATTGCAGGTCGACAAAAGACGACACTTTGTTGCGACAAAAGACGACACTTTCTTGCAACGAAAGAAGTCTTGTTGCGACGGAAGGATTATTGTTGCGATGAAAGAACTCTTGTTGCAACGGAAGGATTATTGATGCGACGGAAGCATTACGAACGCAAATAAGCATTTGGATCTAAGGTAGGATCGACACCTTCATAGCATTTATTTGTAAAACGAATATATTTAGAGAAAGAAAAACTTAGTTGTTCGTTTGTTGCTAGATTGTCTTCTGACACTAGGGAGATCGATCTTGTCTGCAAGATCGATTTATCTGGCCAACACTAATATAATGCAAAGAGACTAAACAAAATACCAAAACATAAAAATAGAATATAAATACGTAAGAGGGGCTTATAAAATTGATTGGAAACAAACCCAAAAGCATCAGCCCTATGAGACTA